>CM039617.1:52604283-52909103 GCA_022457205.1 Saccharum spontaneum | reverse complement strand
CATCAGCACAAACCAAATAGATCGAAGCTCTGGCTACTGGGCCGGAGATGAAGCGGGCTACACGCCCTTTGAAACAGCTAACTCAAATCCGATGGAAGGGACGGTCCCGGGATCTGCGGATGCTAGAGAGGTTCACCAGGTGAGATTTGTTACATCTATTTATTGTACGCATGATTGGAATATTTCTAGTTAGGAATGGACAAAGAAATTATACTTGTATACTTTAATGCAGCAGCACAAGGAAGAGAATTTGTCTCAGGCGGCAGTGAATGCAGCAGCACCAACACAACCGCCACAGGACAGGGTATGCAAAAGAGCATTTAATTTGTTTGTCTATGTTGCCGGCACAGTGAGTTGAATGCAGTTTGCGTGAGCGTTGGCTTGATTTGTTTGTTCAGGTTGATGCAGAGACTGAGGAAGTAGCAGAAACTGAAAACCAAGAAGGAGGCGGCCATGGGTTTAATGGAAATCAGGAAAATACTGTTCTTCAAGGAGAAGATGCAGAGTCCACAAATCAAGTTCAAGAGGACAATGAAGACTTTGGAGAAGTGTCTAGCAACCTGAAAAGAAAGCGTACATACGCTTATGGGCGCTGCCTCCGTGCTAGACTGTAGGTGTTTAGCAGATTTGGCAGCAAAATTCGTTTCCATAGTATTTTGAGATTCAGCCTTCTTTGATATCTAACTTCTGACATGTAAGAGTTAGTAGTTAGCAGCAAAGAAGGTGGACAAAAGAAGTGAGAAATGAATTTTCTAGAAATATGCAGGACAGATTTAGTTACTATTGTAACTGATTTTGAGCATATGTAGTGCCTATTGTAACCTATGCTTGGGTTCAGAACTATCTGCAATGAAATCAGTATATTTATGTGAAATCAAGGTGAATATAGATGCATTGGAACTAAATTATATGAGAAGGAATGGCCTAATTTTGTCAACTTATAAAATTAAACATCAAAGAAACAACACTATCATAACGTATATAATGGAAAAAAAGACAAAACCATAATTGGTGTAATGACCATTATCTAAAACAAAAAAATATAACAACAGAAATGTCAATTATCCAGAATTGCAGTAATAATATTTAATACTTGGGGCAAATTAGTACTAAGACTATTACTCCATAACAATGAACAAAGAAGAAGACCAAGAAAAATAAATAAATTTGTGAAAACAAAATAAGAAGTTGAAGCACTGATAATTAGTGCTGAGATTGGATTTCATGAAGATCGACACTACAGGGATGCGATAAGCGCAAGTGAAAGACAAAGGGAAGGTCGGGGGGGGGGGGGGAATAGGAGAAGGTCAACAATCAGGCCGTTGGAGTGCCACATAAGGTGGTTGTGGGGACGTGGGCAACGAAGAACGATGAAACAACTACGAGCAATGCAAACAGGGCGACAGTGGGGCAGAGCGGAAGAAAAAGAAAGCATTCGGGGACAATGGACGTCAGGGGAGGGGGCTAGGGAAAGAAGGGGAATCAAATGGACCGGTGTGGGTGGAGGCAGGGGGAGAAGAACTCGAGTACAATGATAGGTGTGCCGGGTACAACTAGATACAACAAAGGGGGAATGGGGGGGAGGGGGAAGGAACTCAAAAGCATAGGAGAGAGGGCCGGCGAAAGGCCAAGTGCGGTGTGGTGGCAAGGTGAAAAAACAGTGCGGGGGAATGAGAATAAAGATGGACGTCCTCAGTTGGGGAGCGGGAGGGAAGATGGAAGATGCAGTGAGGAGGACAAACGCTGGTGAAATGCCACGTGGATGACGGGCGGGCGGAGATAGGTCCCAAGCAAACGGATGTAATGGGGACGCGGCCATGGACGAAGGAAACGGAGGGGCAACAACTAGGGCATGTTATGCAGTCTAGGAGAGAACGGCGCCGACAAGGGTGGGCATGGGGAGGGGGTTGAAGGGGAATAGAAAAAGGATTGGGATGACGAAGGGCGGTGCGGTGAGTAAACAATGGACGGGAGGAGGTGGCTGATGCAACTGAGCTACCTTATGGTTGTGAAGGTAAGAAGGGCGAGGAGCAGATAACAAGATGGTGTGACACCGGTAGTACGGGAAGAAGGGGTTAGAGTGAAAAGTTGCGGCCAGACACAGGTGGAGCTCTATGAATCGGAGGAGCAAGGAGCAGTAAGGTCAAGACACAAGAGCGACACTCGAGAGATTAACAAGCGCAAAAGCCAGATCAGAGAGGGAGACTTTACCGACAGTGGGGAGATGTAGGGACAAAATGAGTTACGGAGTATGAATTATGGAGCCACCATGCGCGACGGCTGACATCTAAATGTCTTCTCGGGTCTTACACGTCAGGCATGCCTATGAAGCGGCAGAGGCACGTCCCTATACACTGGGATAAGCCGGGCCCCCGCAACTCAACGGCCCCGCAAAATGCCGTGCTTTGGGCCTAGCAGTAGTGCATCGGGAAGCAAGACCTAACTTTGGATATGAACCAAGGGCTTGAACACCTTGACAAGTTTTTTGAATTTTCTCTGACTCTGTATCTTTCGTTTGTATTTTGGCAATTAGTATCCAATCATAGACTAATTAGGCTTAAAAGATTCGTCTCGCAAATTTCAGACAAACTGTGCAATCAGTTATTTCTTTTACCTACCTTTTGTGCTCAATGCATGCGTCTAAAGATTCGATGTGATGGAGAAAGAGTGTAAAAATTTAGAATTTGGAAGGGAACTAAACAAGGCCCAAAATAAAAAGTTGAAGCAGGATAAAGGAATGGAGAAACAGAATAGTGGAAAATTAAGCTAAAAAAGGGCTGACCAACTGTACAAGGGGTGGACCTTCAGAATATAGGCCAAATCAGTTTCAAAAAAAAGGAATATAGGCCAAATCGAGTGTACTAAACAGAGAGGTAACACTAAAAAAAAGGAAAAGAAAAAAGTGAGCCCCGAGATAGAACGTCAACACCAACCCAAAACCAGGGGTCTGTCCGAAGTCCTGCTGCCTTTAGTCCGCCAAAACACTAGCCTACTCGACTACGACAAGGATGGAGTCCTAGAACTCGCCGCGTATGAGACGATAGCTAGAGAGATGGCCGGAAGAGACAACCAAGCAAGCGGAGTTAAAACAAGAACCTCATCCGCGACGGCAAGAAGAAGGTGAGAAAATAAATTACTTCTGATTCTAATCAATCCATGGTTATTTTAAGATATGCGGAGTTTTATGAATTGTGTTTGAAAAGGAAATTGTTCTTTTGTGATGAGGATAGCGAGGTCAGAGACCGCGGGATTGAATGGAATTTCCAAGCAGAGACGCATACCTCCTCAGAAAGAAGAACTCCTGTGAACAGTGCTGTTCCAAAGGGGTCAATCAGATACAGATCTGCAGGTCGGTACTATGAAAACCCATCTCCTTTAAAAAAAAGTACATATGCAAAAATGCGATACGTCTAATAGTCTTTATCAGCTACTAATCCTCCAAAAAAATACAAACAGTACCTCGTGGAGTGAAGACCCCTGGCAAAACGAAAGATACAGAGTCAAGATGTGTTACAGATGTGCCACAAAAAGCAACCAATTCTTCAAATCCAGAACAAAAGATAGGCACATCTTTCTCTTTACCTATTATGCACGGTATTTTGAAAGGATTCAGTTTGGAAAAGAAGAAATTAGTTCAGTCCATTGGTTTTGGAATATTGTTACAATTATCACCCCAAAGCAAATTCCCGAGGCAACTAGCTTTGTGGATATTGAGGAACATGGATAGTACTAATGGACAAATTATACTTCCTAATGGAGTAAAACTTGTAGTGAATGACTATGACGTGGAGCTTGTGCTAGGTATACCTAGGAAAGATAAGATTGTGAAATGTGGTTTGCAAGTCTCAAGCGAGGATGTCTCTACAATTAGAAAAATATTGATGTTAAACCATGAGGAAGAGATCACACTACAGTGTGTGGAGAGGATATTGACAAAGGAATATGGGGCAACAATGAGCATCAAAGAACAAGAAGCATTCAAGGTGGCTTTGGTTCTGTGTGCTGATGCTTATTTTCTGGCACCAAGGGGATCAAATGCTAAGATTAACCAGGACATGTACAAATACCTCGCTGAACCCTCATTGATTGCTGAATTTAATTGGTGTCAATATGTGCTAGAATCTATAATAGAATCAGCAAAAAGAGTTCAGCATTCAGTTAACTATGGAAAAAAGACAGTAATATTGGAAGGTTGCCTACTATTCGCAGTGGTAAGTTGATAACTAAGACTATACGTGTTCCACTGTATTATAAAATTCTGCAATGAAAAAGGTTGAGGATTATTTTCCTTCCAATGCAGGTTTACTACTTGGACAATGTGCGCTTACCGAACTTCACTCCTTCAAAGGTTTTGATACCGCGAATTCTAGAATATCCAAGCAGGGTAATAAAGGAAATGGAGAAAGAAGACAGGGTGCATAGTAACACCACATGGATGGTACTGTATGGACGACATGATGTAAGCATTTGCATTAATTGAACAAGCATGTAGCAAAATTTGTTGGTTAAAAATGACATTGTAGCATTATGTTGTCAACGCTAACAGATTCTACGAGATGACGAAGTGCCATACAGCCGCAGCAAGAGTGCTAAGAAAATAGAGAAGCCAAAAAAGGTAAGGGTACATTGAACCAAATGACTTGAACCAATCTTATCTAATAATTAGTTTTTGAGGGACAAAACTAAAATTTTGTTAATCTAAAACAGGGAAAAATGCCAGTGGATGCTATACACACAGGTTTAGACTTGCAAGAATTGATATCAAAACTGGACGACTGGGCAATTAAAGTAAACGACATCACTAGCGAAACACGATTAGCATTGTTGAGAAGCATCAGACAGAGAAATGACGAGTGCGTAAGCCAAGCAAACAACAAAGAAACTGTGCAACAACGAGAAGGTTAGTTTACAGTTAACTAATATATTTCAATGGAATTAGGAAATAAGGGATAGATGAAAAGTGACACTATTTACAGTTGAATTTTGCACTGCAGCATCATGGAGCGAGAAGGTTGAAGAAAATGAAAAGAAAGCAAATCAAGCAGAACAAAATGATATGCATGAAAAATCAAGATATCTAGGAGACCATCAGGGTTACATAAATAAAAGAATAGAAGAAGCAGCTCAAGAAACAGACAACGACAAAGAAATAGAAATTATGAATGAAAAAGTCAAACAACTCTGTCTACAACCATTATCAACGAGATTAATGGAGCAAGAATCAAGAGAGTATGACAAGAGCAAGAAAACAGTGGAAAATGAAAATGAAAGTTCGTTAAGCAACAAAAGCAGGAAAAGAAATGGTATGTTAAGCAACCTAATGGAACTTATATGGTTTATTGAATAGCTTGAGTAGTTTAAAGCAAATAATATTAAGACATAAAAATATGGACATGCGTGCAGGTGGATTGTCCTTCGGTAACAATGTCACACCCATTTTTAAGGACAAAAATAGGATGCATAAAGTACTTATGTGCGCCCCAGGTCATGATCGCACACACAAGCAGACAAATTACATAGTATCATCACAGTGCTTATTACATAGCGAATAAATATTTAAGACATAGTCTTGAACGATAAATGATATTATCTAGTAATAATCTCCAGCGGAAACTCCACACAGGGACACGGTTGACTGGTTGACACCAAGACTAGTACTCATTACGATAATCCTCATCATAATCTTCATCTGTTATGGTGGAAATAGCAAGAGTGAGTCCATGTCGAACTCAACAGATATAACACAGGGTTCATGAGGCTCAAATGGCTAGACACTGTTTAACTGCGGTTAGCTTTTAATCTTATAACTTTCATTTGAGTAGCATCAAGATAAACCACTTCCCGTTAAAGAACCAATGTTCAATTACAATAATGATAACGAATAACATTAACAAGAGCATAATATTAATCAACAATAATTAAACATAATATAACAATGGTGATCATCTATCTGTAAATGTTCCAAGGCCGCTCGTATCCGTGAGCACGGCTAGTATACCAGTTTTTAACTCTGCGCAGAGGTGTACACTTTCACTGTGAGTCATGATTTCCAAATGAGTGGGGAGATCAAGCCCAAACACTCAAAAACCATATAAAGCCACTCAAGAGTTCGTCTAACAAGTTAGGGCCATTAGATTCACTCGGCAGGCAGATGTAGAACCCCCCTTCCCTGTGGCACAACAACCGCAGCCTATACACACTAAGGACAGGGGCTCGCACTACACCCAACGTGGCAAGCCATTCTTACGCCATTTAAGGTAACCACTAACAAGCTAGAAAAGGTCTCTTGAACAACTAAAGCCAGAGCCATATAGCCCTCACAGCTGTACTGTATATCCCGGATGATCACGTACAGATAAGTCCTTACGGAGAGTAACTAGAGCATCAAAAATAATACACATGCTCTAGCCCCCTTTTAACAATAATTAAATCATCATAATAATTGGTTGCTTGATCCATTAATCATATTGCAAGATCATTGTTCTTTGTTTAAGCACTAGCCACAGCTACCCATATGCATACCCAAGGTTGACAAGGAATCAAGACATCAAGCACTAAGTTATAATCTCTAAGGTTGTCAAGGTAAGCATATGCATATGTATGATAATTTTGATGAATAGGTAACAAGGATAGTCCTGTGTTATACTTGCCTTGATCAAAGCTCTCCAAATAGTACTGCTGACTTGGCTCAAAGTAATACTCCGAATCGTCCAAGTACTGCTCACCTTCTATACTCGATCATCAATCAACAACATACATGCATCCAATCAAACATACACGAAGCAAACAAATAGATATAATTAGAACAGTACACCAACAGTAACAAAACAGTAATAAAAGTTTATAAAACTCTTCTACACGTTTCTACGATCACATAGACGTAAAGATCACCAAAATCGGAGTTAAAACGTAAAAGTTATGAATTTTCTAAGATTTCCTATAGATAAATAAATACTTAATTATAAACTCAAAAAAATAAATTATCAAAACTAACTGTAAAATTATACTAACACGTAGAGTTCGCAAATACGAACCTAACGCAATTTGAACGGATCAAATCGGAGTTAAAACGAAGATTTTATGACCAAAACAATTCTAGTGGCAAAACTGTAAATTACTGAAAACGTATTTTTGAATTAACCGGTTGAAAATACGCTTTCCAAAATACGAAAACGTAATCTCCTGGAATGCGCCAAGGACCGCGGGTTGATTCACTGAAAACTAAGGGTCTCTTTAACAAAATTGCCATTGAAAGGGTATGATCTAATCTGGATCGTTGAATCACGATCGGACGGTTAAGATTCACCAGCAAGTCTACAGTATAGAAACCAACCCTTCTCCCTTGGTTCCGGCCGCCGGCCACCGCGCCCGCCATAACCGGCTCACCGGAGAGCTTCGGCCTCGCAAAATCCGACCACCACTCACCCCCCTACCATCTCCAATCGGTGGAGAAGCTCCACACGATCTCATCTACCCGAAAACAAGTCACCTACGGTCACCGCACGCTACCCGCGACAGCAAGGGGGCGGCGGCTCCATGGCCGACCCGACGGCGAACTCCAAAACCTCGATTCATCACACTAAAACACCAATTGAAAGTGTAGAAAGCAAGAGGAGAAGAAAATAAGCTCACCCACGTAGAGAAATCGGCCTCGATGCCTCCCGAAAACTCCACCCGCAAGGCACCGCCGGTCTCCAACAACCCAAACCCTAAAGCTCAATTCTCCCGTGGCAACCCTAACTTTTTAGTTGAAAAACGGAATCTAGAGGTACCCGGCTACCCTTTTATAAATTCACTTCATCGATTACGGTTAGGAAATCAAAGATTTGATTCGGTTGAGATCGTGCTCGAGTCCTTCCCGGTTACGACCGGAGGTGGAAGAAACGGCTGACAGGCGGGGTCCAGTCGTCAGCGACTTAGAGAAAAGGAAAGCGCGGCTTGACTGGCTGGGCCGACTTGGGCCGCTGCGAGGCTGACGGTCCACGCGAACAGGCGTTCAGCTGGGTCGGCCCATCAGCGCGAGCCCGGGGAAAAACGGCGGTTGATTCGGCCCACCGCGCGGAAGAACAACAGGCTGGCCCTGGCTCTCCAGGCCGCCACAGTAGGTAAGTTTTTCCTTTTTCTTTTTTTTTATTTACTTGTTTCCAAAAATATTTCAAATACATTCTAATCCAAAATAAAATCAAATAAAAACAAATACAGCACCACACAATAAAATATATGCAACAGCATGAATGCAACACAAAATTTATTTTATTATTATTTTAGTTTTGTAATTATTTATCACCTAACTTATTCCAATTTTGTTATCTCAAAATTTGGGTGTTACAAATTCTACCCCCCTTAAAAGAATCTCGTCCTCGAGATTGAACTGCTTACTCAAATAACTGCGGATATGATTTCCTCACTTCATCCTCTCTTTCCCAAGTTGCCTCTGCCTCTGAATATCGATTCCACTGTACTTTACACATCTTAATAACCCGACTTCGAGTAACCCTCTCAGCAGTCTCTAAAATCTTAATCGGAATCTCTTCATATGTAAGATCCTCCTTAACAGTCAACTCTTCCAAAGGTATCTGCTCCTCAGGCACCCTCAAACACTTCTTAAGTTGTGAAACATGAAACGCATCATGCACCCCAGATAAATTCTCAGGCAACTCTAATTGGTAAGCAACTTCCCCACGTCTAGCAATAACTTTAAATGGTCCAACATACCTTGGTGCTAGTTTACCTTTCATGTTAAATCTCTTCACACTTCTCATAGGTGACACCTTCAAATAAACATAATCACCTACTTCAAAAACTAGATCTCTTCTCCTATTATCAGCATAACTCTTCTGACGAGACTATGCCACTCTCAAATTTTCACGAATCACTCGCACTTGATCTTCTGCGTTTCTAAGAACATCTGTACCAAACACCTGAGTTTCACCTGTCTGATCCCAAAACAATGGAGTTCTACACTTACGTCCATACAAAGCTTCAAACGGTGCCATCTTAAGACTCTGTTGATAACTATTATTGTAAGAAAATTCTGCATAAGGCAAACTCTTATCCCAACTAGTTCCATATTGCAATGCACAGGCTCTCAACATATCCTCTAATACCTGGTTGGTCCTTTCAGTCTGTCCATCTGTCTGTGGATGATATGCTGTACTAAAGTTCAATTTAGTTCCTAAAGATTCATGCACAGCTTGCCAAAAATGCGATGTAAACTGCGATCCTCGATCAGACACAATCTTCTTTGGTACTCCATGCAAACATACTATTCTCTCCATATACAAGGTAGCTAATTGTACTCCCGTGTAATTAGTCTTGACTGGAATAAAATGAGCAACTTTAGTCAACCTATCCACTATCACCCAAATAGAATCATAACCTCTCTGAGTACGCGGTAACCCCACTATAAAGTCCATACCAACTTCCTCCCACTTCCATTCAGGAATTTTCATTGGTTGCAACAATCCAGCAGGTCTCTGATGCTCTGCTTTCACCCTCTGACAAGTATCACACAATGCCACATACTCAGCCACATCTCGCTTTAATCCAACCCACCAATATTTCTGTTTAAGATCCAAATACATCTTAGTACTACCAGGATGAATAGAATAAGCTGACTCATGAGCTTCACGAAGAATTGCCTGTCTAATAGCTTGATCCTCAGGTACACACAGCCTCTTTCCAAACCACAAAATTCCATTATCATCCATTCTAAAGCCTGGTGACTTACCAATCACTATATCCTCCGCTATCTTCTTTAGTTTCTCATCCTTCAATTGACCCTTATAGATCTCTTGCTCTAAAGTAGGCTCTATTACTAATTCCATTGCATTAGTAACAATTCCCAAGTTCAAATATTCAAATTCAGCACATAACTCACTAGTCATAGACAATGTTCTTATCTCATTGGCATAACTCTTCCTACTAAGAGCATCAGCTACTACATTAGCCTTACCAGGATGATAGTGTATCTCAATATCATAATCCTTAATCAACTCTAACCATCTGCGTTGCCTCAAATTCAGATCTGACTGAGTGAAAATATACTTCAAACTCTTATGATCAGTGTATATATCACTCTTATGTCCAATCAAATAATGTCTCCAAATCTTTAAAGCATGAACAACAGCTGCTAACTCCAAATCATGTGTAGGATAATTCAACTCATGCTTTCTCAACTGTCTAGATGCATATGCCACAACTCTGCCTTCTTGCATAAGAACACATCCCAAACCTTGACGAGAAGCATCACAATAAATAGAAAACTTCTTACTCAAATCTGGTAAAACCAAAACAGGAGCTGTAGTCAACCTCTTCTTCAACTCCTCAAAACTAGCTTGACATTTATCAGACCACACAAATTTGGCATTCTTTTCTAACAGAGATGTCATAGGTTTAGCAAGTTTAGAAAACCCTTCAATGAACCGTCTATAATATCCAGCTAAACCCAAGAAACTGCGAATCTCGCTAACATCTGTAGGTGGTTTCCAATTCAATACATCCTTCACCTTGCCTGGATCCACCGATATACCTCCATTAGAAACAATGTGACCAAGAAAAGAAACTTCCTTCAACCAAAACTCACATTTACTTCGCTTCGCATACAGTTTATGCTCTCTAAGCTTCTGCAATACCAACCTCAAATGTTCAGCATGCTCTACTTCTGTCTTGGAAAATACTAGTATATCATCGATAAATACCACCACAAACTTATCCAAGTATTCCATGAACACCCTATTCATCATGTACATAAAGTATGCAGGTGCATTGGTCAATCCAAACGACATAACAGTATACTCATACAATCCATATCTTGTAGTAAAAGCTGTCTTTGGAATATCAGAGGCACGAATCTTCAACTGATGATATCCAGAACGTAAATCAATCTTAGAAAACACACAAGCACCTCTCAACTGATCAAACAAGTCATCAATCCGGGGCAAAGGATACTTATTCTTGATAGTTACTTCATTTAGTGACCGATAATCAACACACATCCTCTGACCACCATCCTTCTTATCAACAAAAATAACTGGTGCTCCCCAAGGTGATGAACTAGGTCGAATAAAACCTTTTTCTTGTAATTCTTTAATTTGTTTCTTAAGTTCTTCTAATTCATCTACTCCCATCCTATATGGTCGTTTGGCTATAGGTGCAGTTCCAGGTAATAATTCAATAAGAAATTAAATGTCTCGGTCAGGTGGCATACCTGGCAATTCATCAGGGAAGACATCCGGAAATTCCTCAATCACTGAATTCTCCTTATTAGTATCTTCAATCTGATTCACCACCGCGGTTGGTTGCTTCTGCATTGCTACATCCACATTGATTTTATCTCCATTAGGCGCAGTCACAACTACCACTTTCTGCTGACACTGAATCTCTGCCTGATTTTGCTTCATCCAGTCCATACCCAATATCACATCAATCCCAGATGTTCTCAACACTATAGGAGTTATCTTAAACTCTACCCCCCTTAATACCATACTAATTGGAAGGCAACGATTACTGGTTTGCATGGTACCTCCAGGTGAATTTACTAAGAGAGGTTCTTTCATAGCTAGCATGGGTATACTATGCATTTTAACAAAAATATTGGATATGAATGTATGAGATGCTCCAGAGTCAAAAAGAACAGTTGCGGGAGTGGAATGTACATTGAACGTACCAATCATAACTTCTGGTGCACCATGAGCTGTATCAGAAGACACGTGATTCACCCTTCCAGTACCCGATTGCCTCTGGTTGCTCTTCTGGCTCTGAGGAGTCTGTTGGTTCTGCTTCTCAGGACAATTATAAGACAAATTGCCCTCTTTACCACAGACAAAGCATCTAATAGGAGTACTGGGAGAATTATTCTTCATGGGGGTAGCATTGGGATTTCCAGTGCGAGGAGTCTGTTGCCCACTCTGCTGATACTGTTGACGCTATGGATATGATGAACGCTGTTGCGACTGATTGTTTTGCCAATTTTGAGACCACCTCTGATTTGAATTGCGACTCCACTGGCTAACCGGTCCCTGAAACTTCTGATGAAAGCCATGCTGAGAATTTGTGCGTTGGCGGTTGTTGCTTCCTGAGCCTTGCACCTTCATCTTTCTCTTTCTATCCATCTCCCTACGTTCATTATCCAGCACAATAGCCTTGTTCACCAGCTCTTGAAAACTAGCATAGTTATTCCCCTTCAGCTGCAAGCGAAGATCATAATATATTCCCTTCAAGAAAAGACGCTGCCTGTCTGCATCTTCTCTAACTTCATTGGGAGCATAGCGAGCCAACTGGGTAAACCTGTCATGATATTCACTCACACTCATCTGTCCCATCCTCAGGTTTCTGAATTCTTCCTGCTTCAGCTCAATTATACCTTCAGGAATATGACGAGCTCGAAAATCTCTAACAAACTCATTCCAAGTGATAGGAGGAGCATTGTCAGGGCGTGCAGCCTGGTACGACTCCCACCAAGTCTGAGCTGTTCCTTGTAACTGACCAGATGCATACAACACCTTCTCCATATCATTGCATTGGGCTATGTTCAGCTGTTTCTCCACCGCCCTCACCCAATCATCTGCCTCTAAAGGATCAGCAGCATGAGAAAACACTGGAGGGCGTCCCTACAAAAAATTCTCCACGCTTATCCCTTACTTGAACAGGTGGTGGTCCTCCAACAGGGGGATTGTTCTGCATATGCTGCATAAACATCTGCATCAGCTGATTCTGAGTTTGCATGAGCTCCTCCATAGTAACGGGTGGATTAGCACCCCCACGACCTCTGCCACGACCTCTGCCTGACATCTGTTTCCAAAACACAGAAGATGGAATTCAGTACAATCCGAGATGATGTATACAATAGATAAACAAAATCTGATTTTCTGGGCAAACTCCAATTTCAGCAACTCAGTAAAACTGTCATATCTCGAGCTACAGACGTCCAAATCAGATGATCTTTACATGGTTGGAAAGCTTATAAAATTATCTACAACTCGTATTCACAACACTTTTTCTGATTCTGTCAATAAATTGGTCAAAAACTGAACTTAACAGAAACTGTTCCCGAATTCCAGACTGTGCAGTAACTCCAACTTGAAACAGGTATATCTCTTAACTCATAATAGATATTAAGGTGATTCTTGTGGGATTGGAAAGATACAGAAGTCTAATTATTCCCAGTAAAATTTCTTAAATTTCCCATGAACGGATTTTAAGTTATTTCTAAAACATCCCGGACTGATCCAGAAATCAGCAAAGGACAGAACTAAGTTAACCTCATGTTCACTAATATATCTTGATCAAACTTAATATTCTTAATAATAGAATTTGTAAGCATGTCAACAAAACTCCAGCACACATTACAAAGATCCAAATCACACATTATCATAATAACAATCCATCAATCACACAATTGTTCACACCACAAACTGACTCTTAAAACAATCTAAACTCGAAATTAACTCGCAACTACTATCGTTCTTATTACATAGGGATTTTTCCTATTTCCTAATTAAGCTTCTCATAAATCTTAGGACGACCTAACTCCGCCCTTAATTGGTCAATCTCCTTGTAAGCTTGCTCCTTAAGTTCTTTTTCCTTCAGCAACTCATCCTTCAAGTCCGCCTCATGAAGAGCCAATTCACGAGCTAATGCCACCGTAGCTTGCAAAGTCAAGGAGGAATCATCTGCAAGTGGCACGGTCCAAATTCCCTTGTCATGCAAGAAACAAGGAAAGTGCCGAAGTGCACCCTTTAGCGTCTTGTCCGAGCGTAGACCATGGTAGTAAACAAATGCATTGAAAGCGACATCCTCCATGCTTGTCTCCACGGTTGCCCGGCTCACTCGGGTAATAAACTTTGACTCCACCTTAGGCTCCTTAGTGGTAGGATCCCTTTTCTTGACCCATAACTCCGTCTTCCAATAGGAATCCATCCATGGATGACTATACTCTGCACTGCGATACTCTAAAGTAGCCTCCCAGTCGTAGTAGTAGTTGTCCGAGGTTCTTGTCAACATATCATGGAAGAAAGCATCAACCTTAGGGACCATGATATGAAACTTCGTAGTCCACCCCATAACTACATCCTCCATAGGTGTATCACCAACTCTTGATTCAGCATCAGATAGCTCTTGATCACCCTCTTCCTTTGGCTCCTGGGGTTTGAAACGAGCAACATATTGTGCAGCTGACAAACGGGGATGAGGAGGCATCTACAAGATTTAGACATAGATTAGATAGAATCAATGTATTTTCGCAATAGAATAAAGTAGAGGAAGCATAAAACTTTAGTAATTAACAAGGTGAAAAGAGGAAGCATGAATTAAGTGAAGTATGGATGCTATCAACGACCATTCTAACTAGGCTTGCGTCCTACAGTCAACACGGCTTTGATACCAATCTGTCACACCCATTTTTAAGGACAAAAATAGGATGCATAAAGTACTTATGTGCGCCCCAGGTCATGATCGCACACACAAGCAGACAAATTACATAGTATCATCACAGTGCTTATTACATAGCGAATAAATGTTTAAGACATAGTCTTGAACGATAAATGATATTATCTAGTAATAATCTCCAGCGGAAACTCCACACAGGGACACGGTTGACTGGTTGACACCAAGACTAGTACTCATTACAATAATCCTCATCATAATCTTCATCTGTTATGGTGGAAATAGCAAGAGTGAGTCCATGTCGAACTCAACAGATATAACACAGGGTTCATGAGGCTCAAATGGCTAGACACTGTTTAACTGCGGTTAGCTTTTAATCTTATAACTTTCATTTGAGTAGCATCAAGATAAACCACTTCCCGTTAAAGAACCAATGTTCAATTACAATAATGATAACGAATAACATTAACAAGAGCATAATATTAATCAACAATAATTAAACATAATATAACAATGGTGATCATCTATCTGTAAATGTTCCAAGGCCGCTCGTATCCGTGAGCATGGCTAGTATACCAGTTTTTAACTCTGCGCATGAGTCATGATTTCCAAATGAGTGGGGAGATCAAGCCCAAACACTCAAAAACCATATAAAGCCACTCAAGAGTTCGTCTAACAAGTTAGGGCCATTAGATTCACTCGGCAGGCAGATGTAGAACCCCCCTTCCCTGTGGCACAACAACCGCAGCCTATACACACTAAGGACAGGGGCTCGCACTACACCCAACGTGGCAAGCCATTCTTACGCCATTTAAGGTAACCACTAACAAGCTAGAAAAGGTCTCTTGAACAACTAAAGCCAGAGCCATATAGCCCTCACAGCTGTACTGTATATCCCGGATGATCACGTACAGATAAGTCCTTACGGAGAGTAACTAGAGCATCAAAAATAATACACATGCTCTAGCCCCCTTTTAACAATAATTAAATCATCATAATAATTGGTTGCTTGATCCATTAATCATATTGCAAGATCATTGTTCTTTGTTTAAGCACTAGCCACAGCTACCCATATGCATACCCAAGGTTGACAAGGAATCAAGACATCAAGCACTAAGTTATAATCTCTAAGGTTGTCAAGGTAAGCATATGCATATGTATGATAATTTTGATGAATAGGTAACAAGGATAGTCCTGTGTTATACTTGCCTTGATCAAAGCTCTCCAAATAGTACTGCTGACTTGGCTCAAAGTAATACTCCGAATCGTCCAAGTACTGCTCACCTTCTATACTCGATCATCAATCAACAACATACATGCATCCAATCAAACATACACGAAGCAAACAAATAGATATAATTAGAACAGTACACCAACAGTAACAAAACAGTAATAAAAGTTTATAAAACTCTTCTACACGTTTCTACGATCACACAGACGTAAAGATCACCAAAATCGGAGTTAAAACGTAAAAGTTATGAATTTTCTAAGATTTCCTATAGATAAATAAATACTTAATTATAAACTCGAAAAAATAAATTATCAAAACTAACTGTAAAATTATACTAACACGTAGAGTTCGCAAATACGAACCTAACGCAATTTGAACGGATCAAATCGGAGTTAAAACGAAGATTTTATGACCAAAACAATTCTAGTGGCAAAACTGTAAATTACTGAAAACGTATTTTTGAATTAACCGGTTGAAAATACGCTTTCCAAAATACGAAAACGTAATCTCCTGGAATGCGCCAAGGACCGCGGGTTGATTCACTGAAAACTAAGGGTCTCTTTAACAAAATTGCCATTGAAAGGGTATGATCTAATCTGGATCGTTGAATCACGATCGGACGGTTAAGATTCACCAGCAAGTCTACAGTATAGAAACCAACCCTTCTCCCTTGGTTCCGGCCGCCGGCCACCGCGCCCGCCATAACCGGCTCACCGGAGAGCTTCGGCCTCGCAAAATCCGACCACCACTCACTCCCCTACCATCTCCAATCGGTGGAGAAGCTCCACACGATCTCATCTACCCGAAAACAAGTCACCTACGGTCACCGCACGCTACCCGCGACAGCAAGGGGGCGGCGGCTCCATGGCCGACCCGACGGCGAACTCCAAAACCTCGATTCATCACACTAAAACACCAATTGAAAGTGTAGAAAGCAAGAGGAGAAGAAAATAAGCTCACCCACGTAGAGAAATCGGCCTCGATGCCTCCCGAAAACTCCACCCGCAAGGCACCGCCGGTCTCCAACAACCCAAACCCTAAAACTCAATTCTCCCGTGGCAACCCTAACTTTTTAGTTGAAAAACGGAATCTAGAGGTACCCGGCTACCCTTTTATAAATTCACTTCATCGATTACGGTTAGGAAATCAAAGATTTGATTCAGTTGAGATCGTGCTCGAGTCCTTCCCGGTTACGACCGGAGGTGGAAGAAACGGCTGACAGGCGGGGTCCAGTCGTCAGCGACTTAGAGAAAAGGAAAGCGCGGCTTGACTGGCTGGGCCGACTTGGGCCGCTGCGAGGCTGACGGTCCACGCGAACAGGCGTTCAGCTGGGTCGGCCCATCAGCGCGAGCCCGGGGAAAAACGGCGGTTGATTCGGCCCACCGCGCGGAAGAACAACAGGCCGGCCCTGGCTCTCCAGGCCGCCACAGTAGGTAAGTTTTTCCTTTTTCTTTTTTTTTATTTACTTGTTTCCAAAAATATTTCAAATACATTCTAATCCAAAATAAAATCAAATAAAAACAAATACAGCACCACACAATAAAATATATGCAACAGCATGAATGCAACACAAAATTTATTTTATTATTATTTTAGTTTTGTAATTATTTATCACCTAACTTATTCCAATTTTGTTATCTCAAAATTTGGGTGTTACAAACAACAAACCGACAATTAATGAAAAGATATGCAGCGATTTGGAACATGGAGAAAGGAGGAAAACAGCATACAGGGAGCTAAAAAAGGAAGGTATGGTTTCTGACAAGAATAACTATGGGATGTTTTTAAGGTTTCAATGTTTAAATTAGAACATACAAACTATTATACGAATTCTTACACTATTTTTTTCCCAACATGCGTCATAAATAGATAGATCGGCACAAAGTGAGGGGAGTGTTCATGATGAGGTGGACTGCCCAACACCATTGATCATAGTCACACCAAAAGCTGAACAAGGACTTGTATGCTATGAAGGTAAAAAAAGAAAATTTCATAGAATACACAATGACATAGGGACAAACGTTTTTAATTCAGGTATGCTAATTGAGTTGAATGTAAAATCTGGATAGAGAATGAACTGGGTGAAAATGATAGAAATACTATCATTATCAATGGCATGGAAGTGGTGGTCCAATCTATAACCAAAAGGTCAAAGTTTGGAGTTTCTCCTTTTGCAACTGGGATGACACACCGAGATGTGCCATTGGAAGCTCAACTTGCTACGCAAATGGCTATGGGACAATTGACTGATGAAGACGTAAATAGGTACACTACGATTATAAAAAAATGAATTAGTACAAATTAATATCTTCTGGTAATAGGCATTCATGGGCTAATAGAAATGTTATTACAATCTGCAGAACTTGGTACATGCATATGCTGCCATACAAAATAGAAATTGATGGAAGAATGATGCAAGATATGTTCCATGGCAAAAAAGACTTTGTTCCTAAAGTGGTCGACGCTTTGGTAAGGTTGTACCAGCATATGGATAATGACATGTATTCGAGATGGACCGAAAAAAGGTGGAGGCATTTTATGCCAACTGATTTTGCGGTAAGAAAATGAATAAAAAAATACAATGCATTCTCCACTGTAACTAAATAATGATCAGTACCTTTACTCACTTGTGTACATGGAACATATTGCAGATATGGGCACTACACCCAGAAAGGGGAGAACCAACGGCATTGGTTCAGGATATATTGTTGGGAGAGCACATCCCATACAACGTGGAAGAATGCAGGATGGTAAGTTCAAAAATAGATTTTCTAAAATTCCATCAAATTAGGTTTAACTAATCTATACAACTACAGGTAATAGTGCCACTACTAATGCATTGGCATTGGTGTTTGTATGTATGGGACTTCGATAAAAAGAAAATTAAGGTGCTGGACCCAAAAGAAATTCAGTTAGGGAGAGAAGATCTCAACAAAAAACACAAGACAACATGTAACATGATGGACTCAGCGATCAAGGAGTGCTGGGAGTTTTTTTTCAAGGTCAACAGAAACAATGACGAGATATGGGAGACAGAATACATTCGTATAAACGGTGGGGAGGTAGAAAGGTAATTTAGTATGCCTTGATTCAATATTAATGCAGATATATTGATAAAAATGAATGAAATGTTTGTTCATACATACAGCTCGGACACTGGTTTGTACACAATGTTCTATGCAAGATACTTTGACGGGGAATTCAACACAAGGGTATTGACCCGGGTATGAAAAATTAAAATCATAAAAATCTGAATTTAATTTTTCTTTACCGAAACTGCAATTAATTTATATGCTTTGACATTATTAGGAGGCGACGCAGCTCCAACGGATCAATATGATGTACCAACTACTCAGCATGGAGGGAAACATTGGCAAACTTCCTGAGTCATTTCAATATGCAATGTACTAATGAGAAGGCGGATGTGGTGATGGAGACAGCTTTTGTGACATTCGTGTCAAAGAGATCACGTTGACTAAGATTCATAATATTCATGATGAAGTTGTAGTCAAAGATGTAATGCTATTGGTTCAAGACTGAAGTGATTTTGGATTCTACATTATAAGTCAAAAAGAAATGATTACCAAGCACCTTTATTCGGAGTAGATAGTATGAAATTTAAAATAAATGATAAGATCGTAAAATGGAGATCATTAGAAAACTGGTAGTTTTCAACGATTGAAAAATATATCAACAAGATCTGACACAGTTGTAACTGATAAATATGTATGAACTGAAAAGGATAGACAAATAAAAGAACATAGGATTAAAAAGGTATTCGTATGAACAAGTAAATAGACGGTTAAGAATAGTCGTACTACATATACAGATCCAAAATAAGTCGACACAATAGAAGAAGGCTATATAAAAGGAAGGTACATGATATTTAGAACATTGCTAGTTCAAAAAAGGTACCGACATCACAGTACTAGTCTACAAATTTCATACACATTAAGAGTTACATCAAATCGGGTTACATATTAATGAAAACAAAGTGCCTGATCGAAGGATGTACTCCAAAAACAAATGCTTTCAAATATCTGATGAGATAACTGACAAGGCATTTTGTTGCATATTCAAGATCTCATAAAGAGCTTCCTGGAGATCAGAAGCAAAAGTAATTAATCCTTCATATTCTGATGAGTATTCAGTGGAAAAGAAAAGAGATGAAGACAAATCATATTGATGGTCGATGAATGACTGGAACGAGGACGTAAAATTGGACCAAGATTTAGAAGCGTCGGAAACCAGGGCTTCATACTTTGACCGAAGCAGAAGGAGATGATCATGCTTCTGCCTCAACAGAACAAAAGAATCATAGTTGAAGTCAACGACATCAAATTTGTTTGTACATTCCAAGTAGGTGATTGCATGGGATGCGGCGCTTGACTCAGCATCAAATGGATTAGTCTTGGGTTCACCGCATATGTTGATTAGTCCAGTAGCATCGGTACCATAAAAGGTGCCAACATCAATACTACAGGTACCGGTGAATAGGTCTCCATCAGTTAGCTCAGCACTGTACTTGGCTGCGGAGAGATCAAGAAGAGACAATATATCTGAAAGAAAATCCTTCTCACAGATTTTGCAAACAAGTAGATCCTGAAAAAAGGATAAAACATCAGAACAACCAAATAAGTAAATGTACAGAAAAAGATGGGAATGGAAATATTAGGAGTGGCAGACAGTACCTTAATATCATTATTTGGTTTAGTGGATGGTCCAATGCAACAGTACAATGAAATCTCATGGTCAAGGACGAGTAGTTCATGCAATATTGCATCAATGGATGACTGAGAAGCATTGCACAAACCAGAGAAAGATTCAGATATACCAGTGAAAACCGAACTACAGTTCAGCGAAGCAAAGGATAAAAGTGGTTCCGGAATTTTGATGGATGACTGGTACTGCTTTATAAAGGTGTTCAAGCGATTGCTGAGAGACTTTATGCTAGATACAACATGACCCATCTTCAATTCAAAACTGACAATCTTTGAGTGACTAAGGTCATGAATTTGGAACCCAAAAGTCTCCTCAAGGAACTTCTTAAGGGACATTACTGCTCTGTGCTCAGCAACTGTTGAATTGTGAGGGTGATCGCCAATAAAGAAATGATGATCCTTCCGAAGATCAGTACAAGTCGGGAGAGGGATCTTGCTAACATCAAAAGAAATAACGAACTTGGACTTCCCAAGAGCCGACTCATTCAAAACAACTTCTGGTGCAGGACATCCAATTACTTCAATCAGTTTCACTAGATGCCTAAACAAACTGATTCGAAGCTCCATTACAACTACTACAAGAAAACGACAGAGACATGTGAATACGGTGAATAATAAAAAAATGAAAAAACAAACATAAATATGATACGTAGAGTAATGGAAAGAACAAATAAAATACAGAGTACAATTTCTTGAAAATTTCAAAAAGAAAAACGGTGGACCAAACTCAGTGGCACTACATAATGGAGAAAGAAACATGCTTTACATGGTACAAAATCAGAAAAGAAACAGAGTACAGTATCCATTATGAGTACAAATAAGATGATGAGGAAGAAGAAAACATGTTAGCCATGACTGACATTCTAGAGCAATGACACTATAGTCTACAATTCAGCAGATAAACATTTGCATGGAAACGAATGACTTAAGATGGCGAATAAAAACTGCAGACTAGAAAAGCAAGTACAAGGTAATATGACATAAAGGGAATAATAGAAAATAACTAAATGCATTGGATTGATCTATCCATACAGATAATTGATTTGGACTGTGAAGAAGTTTATGCTAATAAAAAATAAGGAAAAAATATACAAAACAGCAACTAAAATAAACAAAGATGCTGAATAATAAATCCGCACATGGGGGTTGGGAGCAGCGGGAGCCAAGGATAGCATGTCGTCAACGAAATACAAACGAAAATACACAACAAGCATTCAATGCAATGAACTGTTAAACTATAATCAGAACATAAACTTGTTCCATTTTAGGTAAGTCCATTCATACTTAATTATTTTTCCACCAGTTTTTTCTTCAAGTAAAACATTTAATTTAGTAGGACTTGCAACTGACAGAATGGTGCCAAGGGTGCTTTTTTTAGTTGCTGAGCACATCTTTTGCTTACTGGATTTAAGGAGACTAAAAAATTAGTATACTGCAATTAAACATACCACAAACTGCATGTCTAAAGAGAATGAAATAGGCATGGACCATCTAATCCAACAACACTAGTAGGCAACTAAAAAATAACTTATGTCCAAATGTAAAGGAATGCAGTAGATGCAAAAATAAATTACAAGCGAAACAGCTTAAAAAGGGATAACTACAAACCAAAAATATTTACAAAAAGAAATGATGAACTTTACTCAGACAAACACAAAATCGTACCTGAAAAAGGAGAAGCAGTAACGAAATCAAGCGTCCAGATAGAGCGAATAAGAACCTGGCATTAATGGAGATCTAAAACCGTTCAACTACACAGGTCTCTTGTTCTAGGAGAAGATTGGAATGGTGAACCCTAGAGCGCCATGAGATGAAGAAACGAGACGAAGAGGAAGAAAGGAGCGGAGGCGTCTCGGCGCCGCTGGACGCTGGACTTCAAAACAACCAGAACCAGATTGAAGTGAACAGGAATATGTCCGGATGCCCCAGGCGTGCGAGACCAGGCAAAAGAAAAGGTGAACGAGGCAGGAATCTCAGGCAAAATTCCTTCACGAGGCACTCAATCGGTTGACCAAGCGGACCCCACATCTGAAAAAGCCTGACACCAAACCGCATGCAACGCAAAAAGCAACCAATCGAAGTGAAGGAATAAGCTGGACGGCCGCTGCTACTTACGGAGATGCATTTCAGGGGGTGTACAAGCGCGTGGCTTTCCTCGACCATTTTAACTGCCAATTGGACCAACTTGAGGTATGTAGATACGATGATTGGAGTTTGATCCAAGTGATATGTTCGTATAGTTTAGAAAATGATACCCGCGAGACCAAATGACACCTCAATTTAATTACAGGGGTGCATGTAGTAGGGTCGGTGTTAGGATGCTGCAGCCCTAATCCAGCACAGGAAACAACGTGTATCTTCATGTGACTGTATTACAAAAAGTCAGCCCATGCAGTTCCAAATGACTAGCTCAGATAGCTCTATATCAGAGTACATTGACCTAGCTCCGGTCCTACTCTATTCCTGGATCCGCTCCGGATTAGCCGTCAAGAATTCTGAACCAAGCGAGGCATCCATTCTTCAGCTACAGTCTCACGCTAAATAGCTGTTTCCTTCAAACTTCAGGTTCAGAAACCAGGATTACGTAATAATAGTCTCGTCACTCTATCTCAGACCAAAACACGTGTAGCTTATTATATAAGAAAATACGTGCTGATTCAGGCATTGGGTTATACAAAAAAAAAAATTTCTGTCAGTATGTCGATCTGCCACAAGTTGTGTCCATGAAAAAAAAATTTAGAAACCAGTATCTTACTATATATTATACAAAGTGGAGGGCACCGATGGAATTTCTGCAATAATTCTCGTGAGACATGCTAGAAATAGAAAAACCCCACAAACTATCAAAAAATAAGAAAGATCTTGATACCAATTTGATATACTCTAACCATCATTGACAATCAATAGTCATTGGATTCATTCTATTTTCTAAACATGCCATTATGATAAATAATCTTAGTATCGCCCTTGTTTGCATAAAACCCTTTGATTTTACATATAAATTACTAACATATGCTATAGTGAAAATGTTGAAATAGCCATATAATAATTTATGCCTACAAATATTTCTAAATTAGCCCGTTTCTATCAATATTGATATATAAAACAATTAATCTAAAGTAAATATAAATTTTGTGCCATCATGAAGATCAAGTATATATGCATGCATAAGTGATAAATATATATGTCTATGTTTTAGCAACCAAAAAAACCCTTAACGGCTCACATACCAACACACTAACAAATCAATTAAAATCATATTAATGTTGTGTTTTTACCATCGGCAATAAATGGCAATAAATCAGGAATATATCATGAAGTAGATCAAACGGATAACACTCAAGACATAGAGATTATACTAGTTCAGGCTACAGTGCCCTACGTCCAAATGTATGTTGGTGTATTGCTTGTGCGTTTAATGCTCGAATGAGTGGCCAATGTGTGGAATGATTATCAGGTGCTCCTTGTCACATCCAATATAGCATAGGAGGTCAAGTTACATGTGGATCAACCTCTCATAATTAGTAAGTTTCTTTCCTAATCAGTTACAATCATATCTGAGATTGTATGCTTATGAGTGAAGGGATCAGGAAAGGCTTATTAAAGGGGCAGGGGTTCAATAGGCCTACAAAAACTTAAACTCGATAGCAGTATGTGGAGGTTCCCGTGGATTCCTGTTCTGGACAGATCTACGAAAGTTCCGCGCGTCCTAGCTGAAAACTACTACAACTAAATTGAACCAAGTCAAAACACAGATCGAGTTCAATACCAAGCCGTCTAGTGGTGTTGCCTCCCTTTTGCACCACAACCCTACAATTATATCATAGAGAACGAGTAGATCAGGTGTAAACCGTAGAATTCAATTCAAACAGCAGTGAGAGCACCAAATCAACAACAACAAGGGGCAGACACAAGATTTGACCCAAGATTTAGCAGAGTCACCAAGGCTTTCCTATTGGCCTCGTTGTTGAGGAAGCCATAAAGGCTTTGGGTCTCTTCTAACCTACCCTCTTCCCAAGTGAATCACAAAGTTCAAGCTTAAGGGTGCCACTAGCTTTTCAAGGGCAATACAAACCTCTCGGTGCCCAAACACAATAATTGGGAGCTCTTGGGCAACACCTACCATCTAAGAGCCAACTTCTAAGAGATAAAACACAAATCCGATAGCTAGAGGATGAGCCAGGTTCTCTTTGGTTGGATCTCTTGCTCACAAGCTCTCTAACTCACTTCTAATACCAATATCTCAAGGAATCACACCAAGAATCAAGAGGAGAGGTTGGGGAGCCTTCAATGGGAGAGAGAGAGAGAGAGAGAAAGAGACGAGTAAATTTAGAAGATGATGTTTGAGGAAGAAGGGGAGGTGGTATTTATGCCACTACCCATTTGAAATGGTCTACAATGTAAGTGCAAGTTTTGCACTTGAACACGGAACTTCCACGATGCGAAACTTCTGTGGAGGTTAGAACACAATAGAAGATAAGTTGTCACACCCCCAACTAGGGCCTAGACGGGACAGCCTTCACACAGTTATAAAGGCTAATTTATAACCCTGCAAGGCATATAATAAACACAGACGAGAAGTGGATCAAAAACCATTATTTTTTATTTATTCATATTTCTGGTACATTTTACATGATAAAAAGTACAAGTATTCCATCTATTGCTAAAGCTACATCTAGTCGTCCCCCTTCCCGCCTAGCTCCATCCATTTTCATAAGCTGAAAAAGCATAAATACAAGCAAGGGTGAGTACGATAAATCATACTCAGCAACACAGGTACATGGTATTAGCAAAATCAACAAAATGCGCAGAAGCAAGAAATATTTAACACATCTAATGGTGTCATACTCCTAGGATTCCCGACTACCGGATATGCTAGTTATTGAATCCGTACCGAAGAAGACCTGAAGGTTCACGACTCGCCTATTCAAGGAAGGATATCTAAAGATCACGCCAAGACTCTGACTAGGGCATGACTATGTAACTTGTAGGGCAAGTAGGCCTCGGATATAAATAACTAGCTATCCGCCCTGTTGTAATCATCGCAACTCTCATAGGCATAGCTGTCTTGCAATCGCCATCTCGCTATTCAACGAGATCGTAATACAAACAAGTAGCAACTGGACGTACAACTTTTACTCGCTTCCCAGGGGCCGAACCAGTATAAATCCCGTGTCTCTACTGTGCTTGCTCTTTGCATCAGGCAAGTTCCTCCAAGAACCGAATATCTGTCGGTAAAAAACAACGACAGAGGCGCGCCAAGTAGGGGGATTTCGCGCAAAGAGTGATCATGCCGATCTTCAACAATGCTTGCGTTCAAGATCCGATTGTTTTCGACTCAACCATCTGGCCAAGCTCCATTAGATCTGAGGCAACAGGAGAAATCCTCCTGTTTCCCCGACCAATGTCGATGTCCCGCTACGTGCCACCAACCATTCGCTTTGGGAGTTTGCTATTTGAGCACCAGGAAAACGCCGACCTGCCGCTCGACAAGGCACAAGGCCCCAATTCGATCTACGTCAGAACTGTCCCGATCAATCTATCCTCGGGTCAAATTTCTATTGAACAGGGTAGCGGGCACAGTCCCGATTTTGACAATTCAAAGGATGAAATCCACCTTGTGCAAGATTATCACATCTGTGCAACATCTCAGCATCGGGAGGTTATCCACACCAAGCGATCATAGACCCGCACATCTCAATGTACCGATGAAAGATCGGAAACCGTGCACTTCGTTGAGATAGCTTAGCCAGGATTCTACATGAAGCCGTGTCCGGGGGTTGGCTAGATGATTCCATGCCAATCAAGAAGGGTGATCCTGGTCGTCCGATTATTTCTATAGCAATCGGCCAGCAACAGTTCGATGAAGTCATCTGCGACATTGGCTCCAGCGTAAACATTATACCTAAGGTAATCTACGATATTGTTCTACAATTCGGGCCCCTGCTGCACACAACCATGCATTTAAGGTTTGCAGATCGGATGACTCACCGGGTAGAAGGAATCGTAGATAATGTCTGCGTGCGCATCGGGCATTCTTATGTACCAGCAGATTTTGTAGTGTTGGATACGGGTCGGAACCCAAACACCCCCATAATTTGGGGATGACCTTTTCTACATACTGCCAATGCCACCATCTACACTGGAATAGCCGAGGTCTGTTTCTACCTCATGGAAAGAATAGAGCAATTCCCCTTTTACCATCCTATCAACGCATCCATATGTCGAGTGCAAACTGGGAGGCCAAGGAGAAGGGCTCCGAGGTCTGCCGGCCTCAATAATGCTGAGCGTTACTAAGATAGCCCGAGCAGGGCTACATTGGCTCAGTCAACACCTTTTCCGGGAAGAACAATCCCCTGGTAAAGGTAAGTTGAAAGCCCCATGGTCTACTCCTTGACTCGAAGGAAACCATTATAAGCAACTATAGATTAGATTTGCAAGGTGTATAAAATATAAGGCAAATCTGGTTAGTCAAACGACTCAACTCCCCGAGACAGGGTTGATTGAGCACTTTTTTGGGAACCATCAGCATGGCAAAAAAGACCGAGCACTCATGCATGAAGTAGTCGGTCACTCAAAAAGACCGATCTCATACAACAAAGTGCCCTCTTCATTGTAAAACGCCGATCCCAAGAACAACCCTATGACTAGAAGACATGTGGCCCGTATTAAAGGAAAAAAGCAATGGTGTAGATTCAACCTCCAGCTGTAGATCGCTACGGGTTCAAGGTCTCCCCTCATGAAGATCGACAAAGTAGCATATGCAACGACCACGAGGACTAGCCTACAATTGTAATTTCCTTCGGTGTACACTCTTACATAAAAATAATAAGGATGTCTTCTGGTTTCCAAATTATGTTCTTGCATATTATCAATTTGTGTTCAAAGCTATGTTAGCTAAATTTTTCTGGTGACACACAATTATGATATTGCCAAAAAGTAAGTTGAAAGAAGTTCAACCGAAACGATTCGACAAGAATCACGCAAGAAAATAAACAAAACACTCCCAATCAACACGTCCCGACGTTCTACTCTGGGAAAAATAAAAGTAGAGCTATCAGTTAGAACAAAAGGGTGCGAAGTCACTCCAGGGTCTAGGGTCTAGAAGACAAACACCTGACGGACGTCGTTGGCATCCATCGTCCCCAAGTCATAAAGGTCAAGGTACATGATTGGAAATCTCTCTTTTATTAAAATAGAAAATTATCAAGTCTATGTCAGTTCATGATCTGCCTGTATGCTATACAATCACTTTAGTATCACGTACAGAGCATTTCGTTCTAAAACACATTTGTTTCCTCCTATGACTCAAATAGTTGTATGATATGCAAACAAAGACCATGGCATACCCCCATAGTACACGAGTCGCACCATTATGATGTTAGCGTCTCAGGTCTGGGCACTACGGTCGATCAAGTAGAGTACGGGAAAATCCAAGTCAAAAAGGAAAAATAAAAAGTTAATGAAAAAGGTACTTTTGTGACATACGTTCTAATTTCTACAGTACTTGATCATGAGAGAACCCTTTGGTGTAATAGGCTACGCCTGGTCTCAAACGAGTCCAAAGTACAGTTCGAGGCACTCAATCATGTGAGGGTTCAAACTCCAAAGGCTCGATGGAGTTCTTGACCTCAAACTAATTTAAGTGCTCATTAATAACGAAGTACATATCACACAAGGCACTCGACGTAGTGCTCGACCTCAAATGACCAAAGTACTCGTCAAACCCCGAATCGCCATCATGCGAGGGTCCAAAGGCTCGACGGAGTTCTTGATCTCAAGTGATCAAATCACTCATTTAAACCGAAGACAAGTCACAAGAGGGGTCATTGTACTCGATGGAGCACTCGACCTCAAGTGATCAGGGTTTGCGTTAATCATTTCAAAATTACTATCATTAGAGATCTTATGAGATCGATCCCTAATGATCAAAGTAAGTAAAACTAATATGTCACAAAGGTACTCTATTTGTTTTCAAAATTGTACTATCGTTTATTGGCAGGGGCCTTTTTCATAAAATTGAAAGAAACCGATTGAGGGCTGTCGGAAATAACCGAACAAACCAAAATTAGTTACCCCCATATCATCGGTCCTTTCTGATGCTTTGTCTACACTTCCTTCTCCCTAACTCAAACATGCCTGGGGGCTGGAGCCTGCCGGTAGCCCCATTCGACGAACATTCAATTATAGAAAGGCTCGGGGGCTACCCTAAAACAAGAGACATTCAAACAGTAAGTTAATCTTTATCTAAAACATCAATCAGCATTGTTCACATAAAGATGAGGGAGGTGATCATCTACTCTATTAAGTCTCTACTCTTTGTTTGAATAATTTCTTTATTCAAACAAAGAGTCGGGGGCTACTATACATATATATACCTACCAAACCTTGATTTCCCCGAATGCATAGAAGTTAGAACGCCCGAACACACACAGTTGCTAGGAACAATTGTATAGACAGACCGTTCGAGTCTCAAGTACACCAGTCCTACGACGAACATGAAAACAGTGCACGACAATGCAAGAAGGAAAATTACAGATAAAATAAAATTGCTTAAATGACAACAAATGATAATGTGTTCAACTTTATGAAAATTGTCTCATGGCAGGGTTAATGTTCCACAACACGGTGATTGATGCAAGATAAAATCACTTACCATCTTCATCATCATTGTCATCAATGGAGAAACCGAGCTTCCCAACAAAAGCTATGGCTGTGGGGCGGATTCCATCAAGTAATTGCTGAGCATCGTTCGCCTGATTGCAATTGTAGCCTTGCAGTATGAGACTCAGGTCAAAATTAGGCTGGCGTCTCTTGATAACTCCCACCACGTGCTCAACAGCAGTGACGGCTACCTCGGTTAGCTTCTCCTCAACAGCGGCTCGACGCTCCTCGGCAGCCTCAAGCTTCTTTTGCAACTCCTCAGCTTGCTGCTTCAAAGTCGCCTTCTCCCTCTCCAGGATATCGACATGTTTGCGCAGGCCTGAGGAAAACAACAAGGAGTTAGGGCCCGAAAAGCAGCAGGCGTACTTCAAAAGTACTTCAAAGCTTACCTTCATTACCCTCCAGAAGATCATACACCTCCTGCTGTAGCTTAGTATTATCTGAGTCAGACTGCTCGGCTCTTTTGAGATCTCCTTCCTGAAGATCACAGAAGCCTTGCATCTCTTGGACAAGGGCACGCAGTCGAGAGGGGTTTCTCTTTAGGAGTATAGCCTTAGCCCCCCTGAGCCTGGACGCTGGTTGTTAAGGCCAAGTTCAATACCTCAGGGGTCGGGGTAGCACCAGGTTCCTCAACAACAGCCGTACACGGGGCTTCGGGGGTTTTGGCTTTCCTGCAATAGCAATAGAACATCAGAAGGAACAAGCTTGGATGAGCAGAAACAATGGCTTTCTCCTGAGTACAAACCTCCCGAACACGTTTAAGGCTATCCAAATGACTAAAACCCCCGATCAAACGATCAAAAACATCTCTAAGGGTATCTGATCATTAGAACGATGCGGTATCTCCCGCTCCGCCTCTTGTGGCACCTCCAACTGATCTCTGCCAGTTCTGGTAACTGAAGGAGGGCTCTTGTACTTACCTCGGCTTCTCTTGGAAGCAGGCAGCTCGAGTTCTTCCGCAATTCCATGTGATCTAGTCTTCCTTCTCAACCACCCAAGTAGGCTCGGGGGCTGGCATGTCACAGAACCTCCTAATTATGATGGCCCACAAGTACACGTCATTGCCATAATGACCTCTGACAGTCGTACTTATGTTCACCATAACTTAAAAGGCCTGCTTTCCTCCGAACAGGATCCAATCACAGGAGTATTGCAATATTACAACAGTTTATTCAAAATATTCAACAGAGTAAAGTAGCGGAAGTCTTACAATAACATAGGTTTACAAACCAGTTTTCAAAGCTCAAACCTTATGTACATTATTACAAACCATTAGTAGAGAAGTATCGGTAGTAACTTTATTACAACACCCAAACGAGATGCCTTGCCCAAAGGCCACACAGTCTACTCGTCGTCGCTTTCTTCAACCACGACGGTCATGCAACAAGGCTCGAAGCAGACTTGTTCATGAACCGCACCTGCAACAAGGGGTTCAACAAACCCTGAGTACGAGAGTACTCAACAAGACTTACCCGACTAAGACAAAGACTCCAAGGGCATGCTAGCTTTAGGGAATCAAGGTACGGGTAAATCAGAATCAAGATTTTCTTTTGCAGAAAAGCTTACTAAGGTAAGTCCTTATCTTCAACATTTTACTTTTACCATTGATGGTTCATTAACCAAATCTAGGTGATCCTAATCTAGATCAAAGTAATTATCATCAAAACCTTTTTCATTCTTTCTTTCAATTCCAGTTCTTACTACGATGTTGGTGCAAGGCCAAGACTCCTTTCTCGTAGAGTAACGACGATTCGAACCGCTTCATTTACCCAGCTGGGGATTCCCAACCACACGACATATGTAGAACCGAATCTAGCATATATCAACTCTTACCCGAATAACCCAAAACCAGAACGTGTCCATCGCCACCCGAGAGCACAGTACTCCTCGAACCCGGCCACATTCTAGCCCCGAGGGTACACGTTACTCTCGCCATCTCTCCACTCCCAGTGCGAGGTTAGACGTTCTCGTAATGGACTAACCAAAGTAAGGCTTACCCAACATGGGCACATGGCTAGTACTAATAAAAACTCCATGACGCGAGGGCCAACAACGTACGGTCCTTAACTGATAAGGCGGAAACAATACATTGGGACTCCTCTCCCAATGCACATTAGCAGTGGCCAAACCACCCGCCCGATCTTACAAGTTCATTCATATATTTCATTATTCATTAAGGATGCCGTTACGGCTATGTAAACATTTCATTTCAAAGCTTAACTTCTAAGCATAGCGAAGCATACTACGCATTTTCCGTAAAACAGGTATCAAGGGTAATATTGCAATAATCAAGGATGATAATGCAGCAATTAGGTTATCACTGAACTCCTAATTACTTAATGCAATAAACCATAAAAATAAATAATAAAACATTTGTAAAATTCAAGGTAGGGTTTAAATGCACCGGGGCTTGCCTTGCTCGGACACGACGACTGACTCAGACTCGGAGACTCCAACGTCTGGTCCGGAACCCACTGACGATCGCTCTTCTCCGGAAGCTTGCTCGACGACTTCGGCTTCCTCGAAAGCGGTGACTACACGAATACATAACATGCTTTAACATGATGCTCAATGATAAACATGATGCTTGATGATAACATGCCACGATTACTATTCGAGTACAACTTCCCTTCACGGTACAGTCGTAAACAGAAAACCTACTAACTAGCAGCGACGAGTTCCCGCGATACCAGCTTTTAACCTAACAAGTTACTAACGAGCTCAATCATGAAATTAAGGTGCCAGAGATCACAAAAGGGTAGTGACCTAAGGACATCACTCAATCAAAAGGCACACAACACTTAAAGTTCTCAAATTAACATTTATTTTCTATTTAAATAATTAGGGCATAATTAGAAGTTGATCAAACTTTATCTAAATAAGCCCAAACTTTTTCTATGGGTTAACAATGATTTATAACAGTGCCATAATAAATTTCATAATTTTTGGATAAATAAATTAATTATTAAAATTACTGGAAGTTGCATTTAATCTTTATTGGAACCAATTATTTCTACTACATAAAGTATTCAAATTTGTATAACAACTTGAAAATCTTCCAATGTATGAAATATTCAGAATTTCAAGCTCTACAAGTTTGATATTGAACACTTTTTCAAATTCTGCTTGGATTTTGAAATTTGAGTTTAAATTCAAAAAGGGACTTATTTTTCAGATTTGGTAATTTAGAAATTACTTTTGATTTTATATTGAAACTTCAAAATCTCTAAACATCAAAGTTGTATATCTTGACCAGACCTACAACTTTTCTGTTCAAAACTTTTTCAAAATCAGCCTCCATTTTGAAATCTTAGTTTGGGGACAAAAATGATTTAAAACTGAAATTTGTTTATTTTCAAAATTACTCCACATTTTACACTAAAACTTTGAAAACTCAAAACACCAAAGTTGTAGCCCTTGAAAAGTTCTACAAACTTGGTTTTGAACTTTTTCCCAAATTTTGTTTAGATTTTGAATTATTTCAAAAGGGGTAAAACAGGGTTTTGAAATTTAGGGTTTTCGGAGGGATTTCAAATTGGAATTTGTTTCTACTTTGATTTGTGATTACTTAGTGATCAAAACCTCACCCAAAGGCATCATTTGGACCAACATGACATAGTTGACCAAATGTCACTCTTGGTTGACCAAATTACTTTCGAAATTGTTTTACATTTCTCCCCAGATTTGAATTCGAATTCGAATCGGAAAACTTGTGACAAGTTTTGGGACTCCAATTCAAACTCAAATTTGGAGCTTTATTTTAGATGTTGTACTTAGGCTCATACCCTACACTTGACACTAGTGTGCAACACAGTCGCGCACCTCAAATTACGCAGGGCATGGACTAAGTATTTGTAGTGGTATTCGAAATTAGGGTTTTCAGTTTCGGAGCACACCACAGAGAAACACATTCAACCTAATTAAGTACACTCGTTTTAGTTGATGCATAACAAGGTTAACCTAACAGGTATGATTAGCAATGCATTATGATGACATGACAGATTAATTAGCACTATAACACCCGGGGTGTTACAGCCCTTCCCCCTTAAAGAAATCTCGTCCCGAGATTTAAAGCCTTGAGTTAAGTAATGGAAAAGGAAACGTGTCAAGCAAACACGTCCAAGACTTGTCTACAAAACAGGTAGGGGTTTTCTGCATTACAAAGATTTTAAAAGGATAGGTTACAATTTAAAGAAAAAAAATTGCAACCTAGATAGAAGCAAAGAACTCCGGGAAATTCTCCAACAGATAATCTTCCGATTCCCAGGTGGCTTCCTCTTCTGAATGTTGATCCCATTGTATCTTGTACCATTTAATTGTTTTACTCCGGGTAACACGATCCTTTCGATCCAAGACTCGGACAGGATATTCAGAATATGTCAAATCAGGCTCAAGTTCAACTCCCTCTACTTCAACAACTTGATCAGGCACATGCAGACACTTCTTCATTTGTGATACATGAAATACATTGTGCACGGCTGACAGTTGTTCAGGCAGCTTTAATCTATATGCCACCTTCCCACATTTTTCAATGATCTGAAAAGGACCAATATAACGTGGTGCGAGCTTGCCTTTGACTCCAAATCTATTAACTCCTTTCATGGGTGATACTTTCAGATAAACATAATCTCCCACTTTAAACATCAAAGGTCTACGCCTTTTATCTACATAACTCTTCTGTCGAGACTGAGCAACTTTTAAATTCTTTTGTATCTGCCTAACCTTTTCTTCCGTTTTCTTCACCAGATCAACTCCATAAAACCATCTTTCTCCTGGTTCTGACCAGTTCAACGGAGTTCTGCACCTGCGGCCATACAATGCTTCAAACGGTGCCATTTTGATACTCTCTTGATAACTATTGTTGTATGAGAATTCTGCTAACGGTAAACATTCATCCCATTGATCTTGATAGGTGAGAGCACAGGATCTTAACATATCTTCCAAATTTTGATTTACTCTTTCAGTCTGTCCCCCAGTTTGTGGATGATAGGCTGTACTATAAAGAAGTTTAGTACCTAATGACTTTTGAAATTGCCTCCAAAATTGCAAAACAAATTGAGTACCCCTGTCACTAACAATTGTTTTGGGTATTCCATGTAAACTCATAATCCGAGCAACATATATTTCTGCATATCTAGATGCTCTATAGTCAACCTTCACAGGTACAAAATGAGCTGACTTAGTCAAACGGTCCACAATGACCCAAATTGAATCAAAGCCTCTTGAAGTCTTGGGTAACCCAGTAATGAAATCCATACTAATATCTTCCCATTTCCAGGATGGAATGGGCAAGGGTTGTAACATTCCTGCCGGTTTCAAATGTTCAACTTTCACTTTGCGACAAGTATCACATCGGGCAACATACTTGGCGATCTCAATTTTCATTTTGGTCCACCAAAATCTCTGTTTCAAATCTTGATACATCTTATTACTCCCTGGATGAATAGAAAATCTTGTACTATGTGCTTCATCAAGAATGAGTTGACGTAACTCTAAAATCTTTGGGACCACTAGCCGGTTCTTAAACCACAGCACACCTGCCTCATCAATATTGAAATCTGTCTGTTGACCAGTTCTAACTTTTTCTTTGATATGAGCTATTCCAGAATTTGTTCTCTGAGCAGATACAATCTGATCTTTGATGGTTGATTCTACGGTGACATTAGTCAACTGACCTTGTTGAATTATTTCCATATTCAGCTTTTCTAATTCGTAACACAAACTGTAATCCATTGGCTTCACAGTTACACAATTGCAATGGTTCTTTCTACTGAGTGCATCAGCAACCACATTTGCTTTTCCAGGGTGATAGTGTACTTCCAAATCATAATCCTTTATCAACTCAAGCCACCTTCTTTGCCTCATATTCAATTCTGCCTGAGTAAAGATATACTTTAAGCTCTTGTGATCTGTATACATGTGGCAAGTATTACCTAACAAGTAATGATGCCAGATTTTTAATGCATGAACTACAGCTGCTAGTTCAAGATCATGTGTCGGATAATGTTCTTCATGGCGCTTCAACTGTCTCGAGGCATAAGCAATGACTCTGCCTTCTTGCATCAATACACAACCAAGGCCAATACCCGAGGCATCACAATAAACATCAAATGGCTTTTCTATATCTGGTTGTGCCAAAACTGGAGCAGTTGTCAATGACTTCTTTAAAATTCTAAAAGCTTTCTCACATTCTGGGGACCATATGAACTTAGTTTGATTCTTCAGCAACTCTGTGATTGGCTTGGCTACCTTTGAAAAGTCAGGGATGAATCGACGGTAATAACCCGCCATTCCAAGGAAACTTCGGACTTCATGAACTGAGATTGGTGGTTTCCAATTCAGAATATCTTTCACCTTGCCAGGATCTACTGCTACTCCTTCCGCTGACAACACATGGCCTAAGAATTGCACTTCTCTTAACCAAAACTCACATTTACTGAACTTGGCATACAGTTGGTGATCTCTCAAACGATTCAGAACAACTCTGAGATGCTCAACATGCTCTTCTTTACTTTTGGAATATACCAAAATATCATCAATAAACACAACCACAAACTTGTCAAGCTCCGGCATGAAAACTGAGTTCATCAGATACATGAAATGTGCCGGTGCATTGGTAAGACCAAAAGACATAACTAGGTATTCATACAGCCCATATCTGGTGGTGAATGCAGTCTTTGGGATATCTTCAGGTCGAATCTTGATTTGATGGTACCCTGATCGAAGATCGGTCTTTGAAAATACCTTTGCCCCCGCAAGCTGATCAAAGAGCAGATCAATGCGTGGCAGCGGATATTTATTCTTAATGGTTACTTCATTCAGCGGTCGGTAATCAACACACATCCTTAGAATCTGATCTTTCTTCTTAACAAACAGAGCTGGACATCCCCATGGTGAGGAACTGGGTCTGATAAAACCTTTGTCACGTAACTCTTGCAATTGATCCTTGAGTTCTGCCAATTCATTGGGTGGCATTCTGTAAGCTCTCCGGGATATTGGGGCAGTACCCGGTTTTAACTCAATTACAAACTCTACATCTCTGTCTGGTGGTAGACCTGGTAGATCATCTAGAAACACATCTGGAAATTCACAGACTACTGGTATATCGCAAACCTCTTGTACTGAAGTTGCACATATCCTTTCAACGGTTCTCTCTGGGATAGGAAGTTGGATAAGAAGATGAGATTTATTATCTGGCAGGTTCAACCTTATAGTTTGGTGCAGTGCATCTATAAGGGCTCCTCTTTGGTACATCCAATTCATACCCAGGATTACATCTATATCCTGTTTCTGTAATATTATCATTGAGGTAGGGAATATATGCCCACCTAACTCTATAGGTACGTCACGTACCATCTCCTTAGTACACAGTCGTCCCCCAGGTGACTGGATAAAGAAATCTTCTTGTGTTCCCAAAATTGGAATGTCATGCTTAACAACAAAGGTGCGATTTATAAATGTATGCGATGCACCTGAATCAAATAACAGTACTGCTGGATGATTAGCAACAGGGAACATACCCATCATAACAGGTTCTCCCTCTGGGATTGCACTTGCTTGAGTATAGAATACACGTCCGGTCTTCTTCTTCTCACCCTTGCCCTTCTGAACATTCAGATTGTTGTTCTTGCTCTGAGGTGGTTGCTGTTGTGGTACGGGAGCTCTGGGATAGTTGGGATTGTACTGCCTTGGATACGGGCAGTCCTTGGAAAAGTGGCCTGGCTTTCCACAATTGTAGCAGGGAAAGTTATGGGTGGCTGGAGTCTGGTTTCGAATACCAGGGGCATTCGGCTGTTGTGTAAACTGCGGGGTTGCGGCAGGACGATAAAACGTCTGCGGTGGATGATAGGTTGGGCGGAAATGATTCTGAGGGTGGTAAATAAACTTCTGGCGCTTCTTAATGCCGCCAGACGGGCTTGAAAACACTGGCTTCTTTTTCTTTGACTCTTTGTGCAGTCGGGACTTCTCTTCTGACGCAATAGCCACGTTGACTATCTCATGGTATGTAGCATTGTAACAGGTGACCAATGCTTCCTGGATTCTGGTACTCAACCCTCTCATGAAACAGCTTTTCTTCTTCGCATCGGTGTTCACATATTCTGCTGCATACTGGGAGAGATGATTGAATTTACCCACGTACTGCAGAACTGTCTGGTTCCCTTGCTTCAGCGAGAGAAACTCCTCTAGCTTCATGGCCATGACACCATCTGGAATATAATGTGCTCTGAAGGCTTCACGAAACTCCTGCCAAGTGACACGGTGGCCAGCAGGCCGTGCGGCGACCAGATTCGCCCACCACGCCCCTGCGACACCTCTAAGCTGCTGCGCTGCGGACACGGGCTTCTGGTGCTCTGTGCACTGTAACAGTTCAAACTTCTGCTCCATGGTACGGAGCCAGTCATCCGCCTCTAGCGGCTCATCTGCCTTTGAGAACACTGGTGGACGGGTATCGGTGAAATCCACATAGGTGGTTTCCCCTCCATTGTTACGGCCTCGACGACCCTGATTTCCATTCTGATTCTGATTCTGAGCCAATAGGGTAGTGGCATTAACCAAAGCGGCAATAGCCTCTGCCAAGGTGGGTGGAAACGGTGGGGGATTCGGAGTATTGTCCCCATCCTGGGAAGTTCCAGTACCGTCCATCTGTTGTACATAAACCATATTTATTTACATCGCTTTATTGAATTAAAAAGCAGTTGGTACAATACTTGTATACACATACAAACTTATCTTACATTATTTCATTACAAACTTGCTCGTAAGCAAGAAACTACCCACTAAGGTTCTTAGAAAGCAGGAAAGACTACTATATTACATAGCCACCCATGTCAACACTTCACTCCTCATCATCATCGCTGATCACGATCACTCCATCATCAACCTCTGGAACACTTGCACCAGTGACATGACTTGCATCATCCCCACTTTCCATCATGGGTTCATCTTCATTATTGTCCCCTACACCAGGAACAATCACGGCACCAACATCATCTTCCACTGCCTGGGGCTGATGATTAGGATTCATCAGATCATTTAGCCTATGGACTTCCTCATGCAGAACAGTATTGTACTGCTCCAGGTGTGTCACATAAAGCTCCAGCTCCCGAACACGAGCTCTGGCTTCTGTCTCCTTTTCCAGAGACTCATTCTGGAACTGTTTCCAAAAACGCATATTACACTTCAGTCGCTCCACTTCTGATGTAAGCCTTGCAACTTCTGATTCCGAATCCGGATTCAGATTACGGCTACTGCTTGCTCCATCAACTCTGGTGGCCAACTGATGATGCGGCACTCCTTGCGGACCCGTTTTCTTGCGAGGAGTTGTCTTCACACGTGCCATCCTAAAGCAAGATAGAATTAGGACGATGAGAATAGATAGGGGGATCTGAAGGTTAGCATGAATAGGATTGAACCTTACTTAACCCAAACCACCTTAAAAGGGAAGGTTACTTAAGCAGGTTAATTAAACATGATGCATGCATCGTACTTACGATCTAACAGAAAGATTAAGTAACACATGCAAACTTTATAACATAGGGCACTATACATGATACTTCACTACGAAGCTTTCAAATATGAGCTAAGGAAACTATAGAATAGATTAAGATAAGCAAAAGCAATTTGGATCCAAAATATCAATATTAAGTTTATTTGACCCAAAACGTTTTGAAGTTTTTCAAAGTAATACTACAATAACTCGAGTGATTATGCTCTGGTACCAGCTGTCACAGAACCTCCTAATTATGATGGCCCACAAGTACACGTCATTGCCATAATGACCTCTGACAGTCGTACTTATGTTCACCATAACTTAAAAGGTCTGCTTTCCTCCGAACAGGATCCAATCACAGGAGTATTGCAATATTACAACAGTTTATTCAAAATATTCAACAGAGTAAAGTAGCGGAAGTCTTACAATAACATAGGTTTACAAACCAGTTTTCAAAGCTCAAACCTTATGTACATTATTACAAACCATTAGTAGAGAAGTATCGGTAGTAACTTTATTACAACACCCAAACGAGATGCCTTGCCCAAAGGCCACACAGTCTACTCGTTGTCGCTTTCTTCAACCACGACGGTCATGCAACAAGGCTCGAAGCAGATTTGTTCATGAACCGCACCTGCAACAAGGGGTTCAACAAACCCTGAGTACGAGAGTACTCAACAAGACTTACCCGACTAAGACAAAGACTCCAAGGGCATGCTAGCTTTAGGGAATCAAGGTACGGGTAAATCAGAATCAAGATTTTCTTTTGCAGAAAAGCTTACTAAGGTAAGTCCTTATCTTCAACATTTTACTTTTACCATTGATGGTTCATTAACCAAATCTAGGTGATCCTAATCTAGATCAAAGTAATTATCATCAAAACCTTTTTCATTCTTTCTTTCAATTCCAGTTCTTACTACGATGTTGGTGCAAGGCCAAGACTCCTTTCTCGTAGAGTAACGACGATTCGAACCGCTTCATTTACCCAGCTGGGGATTCCCAACCACACGACATATGTAGAACCGAATCTAGCATATATCAACTCTTACCCGAATAACCCAAAACCAGAACGTGTCCATCGCCACCCGAGAGCACAGTACTCCTCGAACCCGGCCACATTCTAGCCCCGAGGGTACACGTTACTCTCGCCATCTCTCCACTCCCAGTGCGAGGTTAGACGTTCTCGTAATGGACTAGCCAAAGTAAGGCTTACCCGACATGGGCACATGGCTAGTACTAATAAAAACTCCATGACGCGAGGGCCAACAATGTACGGTCCTTAACTGATAAGGCGGAAACAATACATTGGGACTCCTCTCCCAATGCACGTTAGCAGTGGCCAAACCACCCGCCCGATCTTACAAGTTCATTCATATATTTCATTATTCATTAAGGATGCCGTTACGGCTATGTAAACATTTCATTTCAAAGCTTAACTTCTAAGCATAGCGAAGCATACTACGCATTTTCCGTAAAACAGGTATCAAGGGTAATATTGCAATAATCAAGGATGATAATGCAGCAATTAGGTTATCACTCAACTCCTAATTACTTAATGCAATAAACCATAAAAATAAATAATAAAACATTTGTAAAATTCAAGGTAGGGTTTAAATGCACCGGGGCTTGCCTTGCTCGGACACGACGACTGACTCAGACTCGGAGACTCCAATGTCTGGTCCGGAACCCACTGACGATCGCTCTTCTCCGGAAGCTTGCTCGACGACTTCGGCTTCCTCGAAAGCGGTGACTACACGAATACATAACATGCTTTAACATGATGCTCAATGATAAACATGATGCTTGATGATAACATGCCACGATTACTATTCGAGTACAACTTCCCTTCACGGTACAGTCGTAAACAGAAAACCTACTAACTAGCAGCGACGAGTTCCCGCGATACCAGCTTTTAACCTAACAAGTTACTAACGAGCTCAATCATGAAATTAAGGTGCCAGAGATCACAAAAGGGTAGTGACCTAAGGACATCACTCAATCAAAAGGCACACAACACTTAAAGTTCTCAAATTAACATTTATTTTCTATTTAAATAATTAGGGCATAATTAGAAGTTGATCAAACTTTATCTAAATAAGCCCAAACTTTTTCTATGGGTTAACAATGATTTATAACAGTGCCATAATAAATTTCATAATTTTTGGATAAATAAATTAATTATTAAAATTACTGGAAGTTGCATTTAATCTTTATTAGAACCAATTATTTCTACTGCATAAAGTATTCAAATTTGTATAACAACTTGAAAATCTTCCAATGTATGAAATCTTCAGAATTTCAAGCTCTACAAGTTTGATATTGAACACTTTTTCAAATTCTGCTTGGATTTTGAAATTTGAGTTTAAATTCAAAAAGGGACTTATTTTTCAGATTTGGTAATTTAGAAATTACTTTTGATTTTATATTGAAACTTCAAAATCTCTAAACATCAAAGTTGTATATCTGGACCAGACCTACAACTTTGCTGTTCAAAACTTTTTCAAAATCAGCCTCCATTTTGAAATCTTAGTTTGGGGACAAAAATGATTTAAAACTGAAATTTGTTTATTTTCAAAATTACTCCACATTTTACACTAAAACTTTGAAAACTCAAAACATCAAAGTTGTAGCCCTTGAAAAGTTCTACAAACTTGGTTTTGAACTTTTTCCCAAATTTTGTTTAGATTTTGAATTATTTCAAAAGGGGTAAAACAGGGTTTTGAAATTTAGGGTTTTCGGAGGGATTTCAAATTGGAATTTGTTTCTACTTTGATTTGTGATTACTTAGTGATCAAAACCTCACCCAAAGGCATCATTTGGACCAACATGACATAGTTGACCAAATGTCACTCTTGGTTGACCAAATTACTTTCGAAATTGTTTTACATTTCTCCCCAGATTTGAATTCGAATTCGAATCGGAAAACTCGTGACAAGTTTTGGGACTCCAATTCAAACTCAAATTTGGAGCTTTATTTTAGATGTTGTACTTAGGCTCATACCCTACACTTGACACTAGTGTGCAACACAGTCGCGCACCTCAAATTACGCAGGGCATGGACTAAGTATTTGTAGTGGTATTCGAAATTAGGGTTTTCAGTTTCGGAGCACACCACAGAGAAACACATTCAACCTAATTAAGTACACTCGTTTTAGTTGATGCATAACAAGGTTAACCTAACAGGTATGATTAGCAATGCATTATGATGACATGCCAGATTAATTAGCACTATAACACCCGGGGTGTTACATGGCACCTCCTTGGGTTTAGTCTGGTCAATAGCTGCTCCTCCGATCACTCCTTTTTGCTGCATCCCCAAGCCTGGCTTGGGGGTAGGCATGACAGCTCGGGCTTCACGCGCCTGAGTTGACTCGCCCTCCGAGATTGGGCCAGCTGCCGGTTGCTCGGGATCATCATCATCGTCACTACCAATGTCCATCCCTCCGGCGATAGGGCCCAAGGGGATGACATCCTAGTATGCCATGGTGAGTAAACATTAAGATTGTTAAAGAAGCAAGTCAATAAAGATCTCGCTTTTACTTGAGGAGGAGGGTTTTCGGTGTTATACGGCAACGGCACGCCAGCCTAGTCCGGCCGATCAACATCGAGGATGTCCTTCACCCTCTGAGTGATCTCTCCATCAGACACTTCTAACACAATATCACAAAACAGAATTTAGCAACAAGGCATAAACGCCATCCCAGAACAAGGGCAAATTCGAGATAAGGGCCGGTACCTTCAACTGATTCCCTGTTCGGGTCAAGGATCCCTTTGTAGGTGTAGGCCGCATCCCGCTGCTTCAAGGGAACAATCCTCCACCTAACAAAGGTTTCCACCACGTGCGTCGCGGTAAGCCTGACCACCCAGAGCTCCTGAATACGCGCAATATGTTTTTGCATCCTCTCATCGACGAGAAGGACGGACCTCCATCTTTCATTGGTCATGGGCATCAGCGCCCTACCTTTGATCGGGCTCTCTTCATGAAGCTGGATGTAGAACCATTTTCTCTAATACCCCTTCTAGGAGGTCTTGATCGGGAATACTATATAGTTGCTTCCCTTCCTTAGGGAAAACCGACTGACCCGATAGCCAGGTTCTTGGAATAATAAGCAACAGAATAAAATAATGCCACAAGTCCAAATAAGGCTTAACGCCAAGCCACGCCCCGCAGAAGAAGGCAAAAACGCTAAGCATAGCTACCGCATTCGGCAGCAAATGTACAAGCTCAATCCCGTAATATCTACAGATCTGCTCAAGGAACTTAGACGGAAAAACCCCGAAGCCGCACTTGAAATGTGCAATAAAAACCGCAGCTTGATTGGTATTGGGGGTGGGATCGTCCTGACCTTTGGTGGCAACCCACTCATAGATCTGTAGATCTGGTAGCAAGCCTTGTTCCCTCAGTTTCTTCAGGTCCTTCACCTTCGTGGTCGATGTTTTCTAGTACTCATCGGGCTCCATGACCTTGGAGGGCTAGGAAGATTGTGATTTCTCGACACTCGTCTGGCTTGAGGCACTCATCGAACCCTCAGATTGCTGGCGGCTGGAGGCCATGACAACGCAAGGAAGACGAAGGACTCGAGGATGAGAAAAGGGCAGCAGGTGGATGCAAAAATGCGAAAAGGTATAATAGTGGTTGCCACCGAAACAAAATGAGGGGTTAAATGACCGCACAGCCTGCATGATCCCCAAAAAACCACTTGGCAGCCGCGGTATGCGCCTCGATTTATGCACCTGAAATTATTTCTCGGTTAGTTTCTAATTATATTTCATTTAAGATATTTCCTTTCTATTTAGAAGAATTCGATTAAATATTTCCATGTGCTCGGTTAACGAATGAGCAAAACGCTAAAAGACTGACCAGCTTGGGACGTGGCACAATGACTCATGAACAAACCGATCCACTAGGCTCAAAACGAAGTAGTCGGTTTATTTCTATGCACGTTATGTATCAGCATGTTCAACTGCAAAAATAGACCGATAAAGGTTTTCTCATTGATAACTTTGTTGAAGCACGGATTTACAAAGGGGTACCCTAAAACCCTAATTAACAACTCTAAGACCGATCATCAAGTCAGGCCTGAACAAATCCCGATCTGCAAGGACGTTGCAGAACAGGGACAAAATGGCCCAATCAAGGTGACCGTCATCAAGCTGAGGCGCTTGGTGGAGGACTGCGAGGCACGACGATTTGCTCCGTCGGCCCGTCATCTACCGCGGTGTCCTCCTCGTCGCCTAGGGCGACCTCCTTCGCCTCGCCGGCATCCGCTGCCATGACGTTTGCATCGTCGCTCACTAGACCCACAAGAGCCCCATTGCCGGGGATTCCGATGGCTTCCTGGTTCAGCTCGACAAAGAACTTCTGGGCAAACTCCCAGTCACCACTCGTATCAGCTACAGCGGTGACCCAAGGAGTAGGTGGGCCGGCTCCAGAGGGACCGACGCTGGTGGCGGCAGCAATGGGGCAACCAAACCATCCAACTCATCGTCGGAGAGCTCGATTACTCCCTGCGGCAGCGCACCCGCCTCCGGCTCCCCCGGGGCCAGGGCGGTGATCTCCTCAGTGCTCGCCGAGGCCTCTCCCTTCTCCTTCACGATCACGGCCTTCCCTTGGGAGAGCGCCAGGGCTGAGGATGAAGTAGGGGCAGGTGCGGCAGGCGACACCGGAGGCGGAGACGATGACACCGAGGGGGACGACGAAGCCAAGACCCCGGCGGGCCGCTTAGGCGAATCCCCGAGCAGCAAGCGAGGGATCTTGCGATGGCGACCAGCGGTTTTCGTCCTCATGATTGCAAACGTGGAGACGCTAAGTGGATCTAAACGTAACAGTCAGATGCCCGCTTATAAAGCCGAGGCCAGTGTAATTGGGAAGGCAAGCCAATCGTCACTCACGAACTGAAGCGACGCATTAATCGCAAGGCACGCGTGTTTCTCGGAAGTCAAGCCGGCGCGGCCACTTAAGTGCCTGCAACCGCCGCCTGACTTGGGAAAGGACCGTGTTGATGAGACAAGACGACTCCTGAGTATGGCTTATTTTATTCAACAGCTCATCACCCAACAATGCGACTTTGCAACTTCTACCTAACCAGTCTTGGGTAAAGGTCGGGCCTTTTTTTAGTAAAAGTCCCGATTCCGAACACCCTTGAAGGGCCTGAGTATAGGAAGGTTACCAAGTCTCACTTGGCCGACAAGCTCGGGGGCAACTGATGGTGCCATACTCCTAGGATTCCCGACTACCGGATATGCTGGTTACCGAATTCGTACTGAAGAAGACCCGAAGGTTCACGACTCGCTTATTCAAGAAAGGATATCTGAAGATCACGCCAAGACTCCGACTAGGGCACGACTATGTAACTTGTAGAGCAAGTAGGCCTCGGATATAAATAGCTAGCTATCCGCCCTGTTGTAATCATCGAAACTCTCATAGGCATAGCCGTCTTGTAATCACCATCTAGCTATTCGACGAGATCGTAATACAAACAAGTAGCAACTGGACGTACAACTTTTACTCGCTTCCCAAGGGGGCCGAACCAGTGTCTCTACTGTGCTTGCTCTCTGCATCAGGCGAGTTCCTCCAAGAACCGAATATCTGCCGGTAAAAAACACCGACAACATCATATGAACAATATTTTTGAGAACAAACAATAGTTTAAACTGGTGCCATACGTGACCACAAGCTTCCCAACCCGAGAGTTACATGGGTGAAATTTCACACTTTTATACTCTATAGAGGGGTACATAGACATCGATGGCCTCTACCAGAACACCATGAGTATATACATGTTCTAGAAGAGTAGAGCTCTTTGACCCTCCGGGAATCGCATTTCTTGACTTACTATTGCATGGTCGCTCCTACGGATCTATCACCAAGCACCCTGTTCAGAGCAAGAGCCATCCCTTTTAGAGAACTCAGAAAGTCCCATTCCTGCACCATAACCCGTACAATATGATTGTCTTCACAACACCAGCTTTATAAAAGAAATTCGGCAGCATAACGGCGTAAAATAGAAATATACGGATAATTTAAGCATCACAACAACTTAAATAAACACAACATCACGGATTATAAATGGCACATGAACGTAAATAGCAGCGCATAATATAGATAACACGTGAAATATAAATAGTGCAGAATATAAAGATAGTGCCACAATGAGAATATAAAAGGCACATGAGAAGTTAAGGCAACCCCACAACAGGAATGTAAAACGCACGCGAATATAAGGGCAACACAAATATAAAACGCATGTGAAATATAAAAACAACGCCACAACTGTAAATATAAAACCCACGCAGAACATAGCTTGAATATAAATGTTAGCATAATGTTAGCGTGTTAGTAAGTAGGCTGATTGCCTTGTTAGTCAGGGTGGATAAGTAAATAAAGGTTAATAGCATGTTGGCTGCTTGTCTTATCACAACACCACTATATAAAATAATCTTTTACCTCTCTAGCAGTATTCCGGCAGCACCTTTGCTGCCCAACAAAATCCCAAGTAGCAGCAGGAGCCACTTAAATGACAAGCACCAAGTTACTGCTACTCTACACAACAGAGCACCGGCCACTACCCACGAGTGCCCAGCTCTGTCACTCCATGGCTCTCTTGACAAGCGATGAAAGCGGAGTATAGTTGTGGCCGAGGAGGTGCACGCGAGGCGCTATTTATAGCTGCAGGAGGCCGGTTTCTCGGTTACTTATACTAATTCCAATAGCTGAGCCAACGAATAGTAAGAGGACACGTACATGGTGCCCTACTAAGTGGCGGAATCAGCGATTTTAATTAGAGAGGACCGAATAAATATAATCGTATTTTTTAGTATGATAATACATATATAATTATATATTTCACAAAATTTTAAATCTCCGGCTATAGCTGCCACTATAGCCGGAGATAGCTGCTGGAGAAAGGAGCAGCTAGGAGATTGACATTTTCGCTCTAAGAGATAGCTGCCGCTAATAGCGTTGCTTAGCTGGAGATAGCCGCTAAATATGGCTTCATTTAGCTGCAGCTAAAGCTTCGCTGGCCCAAGAACACAGCCGGCCCAATATACCTCCACACCAAAGGCCCAGACCACATAATTAACCCTAGATGTCACTTGTCTCTTCATCTCCTCCGGCTCCAGAAAAAGGCATCGACGGCGGCTGCTGTACCCGGTGCCCGGTGCCCGGCGTTGGTGGCGCGGCATGGCTCTTCGGATCTTCCCCAAGAGCGGCTCCGAAGCGAAGCTTCTTGCGGAGGTGGCCGGCGGCGGTGGTGGCGCAAGGCAGCTACGAGTGGCGGCGGCTGTTGTGCCCGATGTCGGCTGTAGACTGTAGATCCGTGATGGTGGCGCGGCGTCGCTCTTCCGGTCATCCCCAAGCGCTGCTTCGAGGGGCAATTTTGAGCGGCGGCGGCGGCTTCCAGTGGAGGCGGCCTGCGGCGCGGCTTGGATGAGGCTTGATTCTGTGTTTTTTTCTACATTTTCCAAAAACCGCTCGGCAGCTTAGCTGCAGCTATCTCCGGCTATAGCTGTGCTTAGCTGTTAAGGAAGACAACAGCTAAGAGGCTTAGCCAGAGATTTAAAACTACGATGTTTCAACAACTTTTAAAACAAATTTTACACTACTGTGCTTCCGGGGGGGAGAGGGGGGAGGTACATGAACCGGCATCATCCGTTACTCGTAAAAAATCTGGCACTCCAAGTCCAGACGTTCATATCCTTTCTGCATTTAGTTCGTGAAATAAAAAATTTTTTTGTCACATCGGATGTGTCGGAGAATGTCGGAAGGGGTTTTTGGATAATAATAAAAAACAAATTAGGCTATAGCACATGTTGGTTACTAATTATACTAATTAATCCTCTTGACAAATAATAATTATACTAATAATAAAAAACAAACTGTGAGAAGAATCTAATGATACTAATTAATTCATCATTAGCACATGTTGGTTACTGTAGCACTTAATGTTTTTCATGGACTAATTAGGCTTAAAAGATTCGTCTCGCGATTTTCCCGAGAACTGTGCAATTAGTTTTTTTTTTCGCCTACGTTTAGTACTCCATACATGTGTCCAGACATTCGATGTGATGGGTGGAGGCAAATTTTTTTAGAAACTAAACAGGACCTTATTTTATTTTGCAGCTGCAGTGGGTCCCACTTGAATAGCTTATATATGAAGCAACTCACTACGGAGTATATACTAACGGCATGGTATATATAGATAGCTGGGGCCCATGAGCGTTTTAATATAGCTAAGCTGGTTAAATGTTCCTAGCTAGCAAGTTTCACATACGCATGTATATATATTCTCACTAGTGGCAGGGCGCGCGCCATCGCGCGCAAATACGGGCACAGAAATATATACTCGACATTGCATGTCATGCATAATATGGAGTAATGCAGTAGCGGGTTGAACCCTAATTATACAGATATTATACATGGAGCTAACTGTATAGTATTTGGCAGGAGTTTAGCAGCACATGTTTTTGGGTCTACATATATACAAAGAAAGACCTGGTTTGCTAAACCACGAAGTACGGTAGGTATACCAAAGCATTACATTTCATCAGGTTGAACTATAATATAAGGGTACGAGCAAGTTGATGCAGCAGCGTCCAGTGGGGACTGTAGTAACCATGCAACTTGATTGGAGCCTCTTGTACACTTGGAGGTAGTTGTAGGAACGATCAGTGGGACGTGTTGCTGCGGTCGGATTCCCAGCCTTCATTGTCGTCATCTAAGGGGTCCATCGCACGCATAGGCGGGGATAACAGTAGGTTTCCATTTTTTCTGAATTTGTATTACGGTAGTACAGAATGAATAGGAAAACGCAGGTGCTGATGCAAATTGAAAGTTGCTCTATAGAGGAAGAGCAGTTCACAGAGAAATGAGAAGTGAATACATAAAAAGTATGTCTAAAAGCAAAGCCTTATAATTTTCTTGAGTTGTGTATGGAAAAAGAGTAATAATCATTCAAAGTGTGTAATTGCTTATTTTGGGTAAGCGGACAGGCATATGAAATCTGCATCTATATGATCATGTATCACCCAAACATGGCTATAACGGTTCACAGAGAAATGAGAAGTGGATACTGAGAGAAGTATGTATAAAACAAAAGCCTTATAATATTCTTGAGTTGTGTATCAGGAAAGAGCAGTCATTTGAAGTGTCTAACTGCTGGTCTTAGGTAAGGAGACAGGCAAAAGAAATCTGCAAGTAGATCACTTAGACATGGTTGTAACTGTTCTTTGTACTTGTTGGCAATTACAGACACTCTGATATGAAAAAGGGCATAAATAATTTGCAAATCAGAACTTGAGCTACGAAAAAGACTGTAAGATGTACTTACAAAGAACCAAATAAACAATAACATTGAAGCAAAAGATTTAAAGGGAGTAGGACCTGGTGGGTAATGTCCATATAGAAAAGAAGCCTATGGAAGCTATAATTTGCTGTGGTGGAACCGTATATGCTTTGTAGGCATGTTAAGGCCTCTGAAGCGGCCTGTTTGTAAGCAACAGAACAGGTTTATGAGGACCAAAAAAAGGCAACGCGATATGTCTGCTTGGAATAACAAAGGCAGTTCAAGTTCAATGACATATAAATAGGTGCTGTTAGAGAAAAGAATATGACCCTAAACACAGGTATGTTAAGCAGAATGAGCCTGCATAAAAACAACAAAGAATCTATTTGTATCAACCTTCCCACATCTTTTGTTTGACTGAAAGAGCTCCCATGTCCAGTGCTTTTAGCATGTGGTCTGGGTTCTATTCTGGACTTGCAGTTTATATCATATATATAAATATTTGTTTGAATATGGGTCGTGGAGAAGCCTTTGTTTTAATTTGTTTCTTGAAAAATAGTAGTTCCATAAAAGAAGGCCCGAATGGTGCACATACAATGGAAACAAGCTATAAGCAAGAGTTTTAAAAATTCGTACAACAATGTTAAGGCTGCTGTCCGGTCAAAAAAATGTTAAGGCTGTTGTTCCACTTTTAAGAAATGGATTCCTTTTCAGACCAACGAAAAAGAATTGGATAGCATTCGCAAGGCTAACATTTTTAAAAGAGAGATTATTTCTTTGGCATGTATATTTGGTTGGTGAGAATAAATTTCAGTCCAAAACTAAATATCTTAATAGGGAAAACAGGTACGTATAATTTTTTTTATCTAATTATGGCTAGTGGAGAAGCTTATTGTAGTTGGCGTACTAATTGCAAAACTTGTTATTACTAAAACATGATATAAACTGCAGCCATAGGCAGGGCCTTTTCCCCTTTAATGTCAATTGGTGCATACACGTAACACAGCATGAAAGCACAGTCTAATCTGTTTTTGTTGGACATTTCCGGTGCACAGCCAGGTATTTTTAACAAATGATAATCTAGAGAATAATTACTTTTAGTTACCTCCAATCTGTTGACATAGCAGATTTGAGCTGTTAAGACATTCCCTCAGGAGTCCCTTGTTGATCAGTCATCATCACAGTCCAAGACCAAGTTTGATATCTGACAAACAGAAGAGAGCGGCCACATTCCATACAGAATAAATTTCAGCTATACATTGCACTATCCCTTAGAAAAATTTGCGAATCGTAGAAACCTAACATGGAAAAAAAGTTCTGAAACTTTCATAATCAATTTTTAATCACATAGGTACATAGAACAAAGAGCTTGTAACATTCATTATAATTATTGGCATTCACTGCTGTAGCAAAAGAAATTCAAGTGCATATAACAGGCGTGACGTGGGGCTATGTCCTTAGAAAATCATGGCAACTTAAGCTTATCAGACATTGCAATTTGAGCATTCCAAGTTATCACCTGATTTAAGTCAAATAAGTTCCCAAGGTTTAGGCTTGCTGACCTTGAAATCAGTTGAAATGCATTGAGACCTATGGGTTCTTCTTCTTTCTTCTTTGTAACATGGTCCTCCTGAATCAGGTTAAATAACAATTCGAAAAGTTGCCTGTAAGTAATACCTATGACATTTTGCATGAGAGAAAAACGGAAACGCACCATCTATTGACTCCTGAATTATGGAAGACAACATCCACATCATCCAATGGTGTGTCATATTTGTGGTCAAACTCCAGGCGCCTGTAGTCTTTTTTGTACCATCCATCGTCGGGGATTTCAGAGATTTGCATTCTCTGCCATTATTTTAGGCACAATAGAGAAATAATACCAATCAATTAGCCGAGACGAATTAGATGAAACTATATGCATGTAACCGTTTAAAAAACAAGGTGCCCAATGTTCTTGTACAGATCAGGTAGGGAAAAGATTAAACAGGCAACCACATCTCCCCTAATACAGATACGGTTCCACAAAAAATAAAATACAGTCAAAGCAAGCACCAAGTCGGATCCATCAAAAATAGCTATGTGAAAACTAAGGACTCATCTAGATTTAAGAATTAGTTAATTACACTTAGCATAAGCGCTTGCCTGCAATGGAGCAATGCTGTTGGCTGGGCTTGTAGTGCTAGAACTAAAAAAATCAAAATCAATAGAGCAGCACATGAACCAATAAAGCGCAAGGAAAGCAGCAGAGAAACCAAGGGAACGTAGACCCAAACGATGATTCTGCTATGAACAGGGACACCACAAAGAAGTCCACACTGCATATATATCATAGTATTCAGTCAGCAATGCAAAGTATAATAATACGGAATCAATGATAATTGCTAGAAGTCATGAAATATAATAGTACGTATTTGATCGCTGGCAACATGAAAATGTATCTGTAAGCTATTAAGTGCCTCATATATACTTTCCCCCCAGGCCCCCACAAACAAGACTATGTTGTTGTTATATACATGCACATTCTTTACTGATGTGAACATTGTTATATATATTAACACGAAAAGGTAACTATGATGTTCGACTGAGCAAGCATAGATGATAAAACTATAGGTTTGCATCCACCTACATCGACAAATGAAATTTCCCTCACACTCCATTGTAACTCCAAACCTTTTTGTTTTGACCGGTAGCAACTGTCATCGTATATGAAAAGTACAGGACATTGAACCATGCCAAGGAATTATGGTGCCAAAAGTTCAGTGAAAGAGAAATAAGACAAGAAGGGAAAATTCACGAAGAAATTATGGACCTGTGGGCTAAATAATTCTACGTTTCTCTGGCAAAGCAACTTGTGCCTTAATTGATTTAATGTTTTCTTAGTAAAGCAACAGGAGTGTACATGTCGCTCTTGGATGGCTATTACTTGCACCTGCCGGTGTAGCCTCTGTTTTGATGGAAAACAACATGGCGCTCAGTAATAAAAACAAGAGGTCGCTAAAGCCAAGGTTTTTTAAGAAAATAGTGTAGAGACATCATCCCGATAGATCAGCATAGAAGTAGATCACCACAGTACATATTTGTTGGTTATTTAAACTAACCCTTTTTTTTCCAAAAACAGTATCCGTTGAACTGGTATTCATGCTAATGACCATAGCAGATGGGCCTTAGGCATTTCTGAAACAAATAAAAATGAGATTGAAAAAATCATTAATGAACTAAACAGCAGCCTGTAGGTGGAACTTGTAGCAAAGGTCAGCTAAGGTTATTGTTGAATATCAAAGGACATTTCATCTAATAAAAAAAACTATTCGAACAAGCATCCACATGAATATAAAAAGGCCAATTCTAGTGGACAGATCACAACGCCGTTTTTTTTTAAATCTTGGTAAGGCCAGACGTAGCTTATATGGTGCAAATTGCATTTAGAACTGGAATTCGTAAACATTGCTGACAAATATAATGAAGCTAAGTGTTTAGGCAGATTTTTCCATTGAAGCATGAAAAGGCTTTTTTTTAACCATGACATGAGCCTGACAAATTGGAACTTCATGGACTAATTTATTGAAACCTGAATCACCTTGCTCATGGTGACGGACTCGTTGACGTTAATGGCAGGGAAGAGGAGGGCGCCGGTCTGCTGGTAGAACCTATTTGCTTCTGGTGATTGTCTCTTCAGAGACGCCACGCTCGGCCCCATCCCTTCATCCCACCACGATCTATGCTGCGAGATATGAGCTCCATCAAAATAGAGAGGGAGGGCAAGACAGAGAGGAGATGGGAGTTTACCTCGTCCGTGCACGCAATTGCTGGAGGCACAGCGACCTGGCGTCCACCACTGCTGTCGCCGGCGAGCGCCTCCATGCAGGAGCAGGGCGGTCACGACCTGTAGCACAAGCAGCTAGGGTTTCCTCCAGTACAGGAGCACACCAGGGCAGAGGGAGGAGGCAGCACCGGGGGGGGGGGGGGGGGGGGGGGGGGCAGCAACGCCGCTGGCCACCAGCAGGGCCCGGTCGCGCCGTGCCAGTGCGCCGCGCAGCAGTCCGGGGCGCTGCCGCGATGTCTGGTGAGAGGGAGAGGGAGAGGGAGAGGGAAAGGAAGGCGGGGGCAGGGGCGGACGCGGCGGAGGCGACGCTGCGGGAGAAGACGCATCGGGCTCGGGAAGAAACGTCGGGAAGGGGAAGAAGCATCCGGAAGGAGAAGTTGAAGCTGGGTATATATTTGGCTGGCTGATTCGGACGAGAAGCAAAGGAGAAGCCAAACAAGCTACGAAGGAGAAGGAGAAGCCAGATAATCCATGTCTAAATCTGAGCCACTTGTTACGGGAATCGGACGGAGGTAACCATTCAGGGCGACGTGGACGTGGTTTCTCTTTGAGAACCCCTCACATTCTATAGAGTTAAATACATACTACACACATCATCTAGGCACGCACGAAATTATTGCAGGTACCTACATAATGGTGTGCTCACATACAAATGAAAATACGTGTACTAGAAGCTATAAAATATTTGGTAGTATTCCACTAGGTATATTTCTTACATAGAAAGTAAACTTAAGTTATTATTATTTTTTCTTTTGCAAGGATGCTCATATATAATACTTGAGTACATGAACTATGATTTATTTAGTTAACTCCGTCACTTAGTACCACAACTAATAACCCATAAAAATATGGGGTATTACATAAGTGTAGCTGGATTTGGCTTGTCTTAAGGGTTAGCTATAACTTGATAGGAGTTTGAACACCTGGTTCCCTTAAGCTTACTAAATTTTTATCCCCCTTGATAGCATGACATTTCTTATACTCAATTTCAAATACAAAATAAATGGAAGCATTTATTTGTCCTTATGCCACATTCTTTTGAATCTGGGGCCTCTTTATGTTGTCATGCACCCACAATCACTCATAACTTATCCACATCTCATAAATACCATTAGACCCATAATTGCATGGTCATCAATGCACCAAAACCCACTTAGACACTCCCAATGCAGAAACCACTATAGTTTCTATGGATATTAATTGTACCGCCACCTAAGCGTTTTGCTGATGTGGCAAGATAGTTATTGAAGAGAGAGCAAAAAACATAGAAATCGTGTCTAAGTTAGAAACCATATCTACACGAGAAAGACACGAAGGGATGCGATTGGTAGAGAATGGAAGAGAGTGTATGTGATTAGATAAAAAGTTGTTCTGTAGAAACTATCCATTGGGATTATGGTTTCGATATGCAGTGTCTATAAAAATTAATAGGTATAGAAACTATGTGTAGTTTCTAGCATTGGGACCGCCCTTAGGGGCCTAGATGCTCTATCAACAAGCATATCCATCTAAGTCTTGTTCAGCAAGTAGACGAGGCATCACGCATATCAGCTAGTCGGCCTAGTCATTGTCAAATACCCATGATTTTAAATTATGTAAGTTGTTGTTTTACACAAATTTATACATTTTGACTATAATATTATGGATTGCCTATATTCAATATGGTATAATTTTAACCACTCTATTATTTTTTTAAAATATTGCAATATAATTCTTCGATAGAGAAAATTGAATAGAGTCGTGGAGGAGCTTGGTTCAAACTAAGATGGCCCTGATTTTTAAGATTTTTTTAGAATAAGTATGATTTTTAATCTTGAGTACTTAAATACTAATATCTTCTTTAGGTTGCCACATGGGCCCTCCTAGATCTGACTTAAAGCTCCGTAGAGCAGGCATAAACAAGTTTATAACATTGATGTAATTCAGAGTGTACTCTAGAATTTATAATATTGTTTTAATAAATGCAAAAGGAAGAGTATTGAAAAAATATACAATAGGAACAAGAGTTCAATTTGACATGGGCTGCAGCAAATCACTCAGAGGTGTGATATTATGGGAGAAAAAATAAGGATATGGCATGTAGATAGAAAACATAGAATAATTGATAAGTTTATTACAACTAGATAAAGATTATAAAGTATTGAGATGAATATTGCATTGGGTTAGAAATGAACAATGATAGAGAGAGTGCACACAAAGATGTAAGGAGCACAAGTTGTCACCTCAAGTCATCAAAGGATATGCTCCTGGCAGACCTCATGGCTAGGCCGTTCATGCTTTCATTTTATCTTTAGAAGTCGTGAGGTGCATGGAAATTAGTTGGGAATGATGCACTTCGGATCCAAAAGCCCTAAGCACGATTGAGTGAAGGACCATGGTTGAGCTACCGAGTTTGTCTCCTCCATGATGAATGTTCCAAGATGCTTCGTGGTGATCCTGGTTGTCGTTAACTTTGCAAGTATGATTCGTTTTGCCTCCACAACGGTCGTCTCGACCATGGTGGTCAGGATGATTGTCATCATTATGGTGATATTGGGCTCGTTCCAAGCATTGTGCCTTGCATTGAACGTGTTACGGGCATCCCTGTTTTCCTTAATCCTTTGTTGGCCAAACTAAGGCATTGTAATCCCATTTGTCGACTTCCTCTATCATCTTTGTTGGGACTATTCCTGGGCACCGAGTCATGATGCATTGAGGTGTTATGCAAGAGTGGTGACTCCATGAAGTACTTTACAGTGTCCACCACCTAGAAGATGACTTCTTGTCGCCTCCAAAGCAGCTTGTTCAACAAGGATCTTAGTCTTCCAATGTCATAGGGCAACTCAGGGTCATTGGGTTCCAAGTGGTCATGTAAAATATGGGCTATAGTAATGTTGTTTTGGCTATCTTGGTTGAAGCCTAGAACACTTCGGCCTTCTTGTGCAATATCATTGTAAATGTTGTATCCTAAGTGGCACATGTCTTCAAAGTCACGCTGACATTGGAGCTCAACCTATTCGTCCTCAAGTCGATGCTTTTCCAACTCAAGTTTGACTTGCTAGGACTTAAGTAGATCTTCTTGTTCTCTTAGGTACTCATCAAAGTCTTAACGACCTTGTACTTGTTCTAGTGTATCCACTATGTAGCACTCTCGCTATGTGCCACAGCTTACGATGCTTTTACCATAGGAATCAATGCTCAAAGTGGAGTACCCAGAGACTTTGGCGAGGATCTCTAAGAGAGTTAGATATGAAATGGCAAGCTCTGGGTGGCTATCTATCGCTAGGCTGATCATGCCGATGAATGCCAAGTAGAGATCAGTGTTGAGATCTTGATGGATCCATTGATGGAATCTGACCTGGAAAGCAGATGTCGTGTTCTTAACCCAAAGAGGAACTTGGGGGGAGTACGGTGAATCTCCTAATGATGAGATTGGACCTCAGTTGGTGGATTTGGCTCGACCAATGTGCTAGTGCCAGCGGACATGGCATCTTCAAGCCTAGCGATGACCTCAAGGTGGCAATGTGGGATCTCTGCAATTTGGATCGGTTTCAGATCACAAAGGTGAAGCTTGCTTGATCGATTGGTGATGAAGTCCAGGCTCCTAAAGCCAAAAAAACTAATTGACGGTGAAAGTGGGGGCACGTTGAAGTTGGCCTGCTTGATCAGTGACGAAGTTCAAGCTACAAAAGGTGATAGTGTTTCCTAGAGCTAGCACCCTGTTCATTTCGCTGGTTTATTGTAGCTGAAAGTACTGTTCACTGGTTTATTATGAGAGAAAAACACTGCTGGATGGCTGCTGATTCTGCTGATAAGTCCAAATGAACAGGGTGTAGGTTGCCTACGCCGTTATCGAAGAAACCCATTTGATCTATTCAAATGGATCTGTGCATGATGATGAGATCTTTAGTGCTTGTGTGTTGCATGGACGATTTTGTAGGGGGCATTGGTGTGTGTTTGTGAAGATGTTTCTTAATCTATTTCATGGTCCCAATATAGGGATACCTCCCCCTCCTTATACAGTCTAGGGGGTAGGGTTATAGATTGATTCTCCTGATCGAGTGCAGATTGGTTTTCTAGTCACTTACAAAGAGTTCTAACATGATAAGATTACATGCATGTCAGTCTTTGGTCTTGATGAGGATACTTGGCTAGATGTAGTGGGCCTTCAAATTGGTAATGAAAACACTATAGGTTTGAAGGCCAATGCGCCACCTACTAATCTACTAGTGGTGAAAATGCCCTGGTAGAAATAACTCAATAAGCGCCATCAAGGGAAGGAATGAGAAACACCACCTCCCACCTCACCTATAAAAAGGGGGTGAGGGGCAAGGTGGAGGGGACCTTTTTTCCATTCCCTTAGTTGCTCACTCGCTCACTCTCCATTCTCCTACAGTCACTATTTCATTAGAAAAAAGATCTATTAGGGTGTATTCCCAACCAAATCAATAAAAATATAGGTAGTAAAAACATCAATAGATTAACGCAAAATAGTAGGCCACTGTTTATGTTGAAACTAAAAAACTAGAGACATGAAGGCAACCTATTCAACATTACACAACTTAAATGCACTAAAAATAATGTTAGGCACTCATCTCAACCTCTATGGCATTGAAGATTCTTTAGCTCATAGACATTCAATATGTTGAAATAGTTGCATTATGGGTAGCACTAATGCAATTTTACAATTTAACCGGTACACCTTTTCTAACCTCTCGTGGCCACCCAAGACGCCTACCTATGCCACCTTGCAAGCACCATATCTCCTTCTGATGCTCGCTTCTCCTCTAGGGTAAAAAAATCAAAATACTCTGGATGATCTAGGTGTCGAACCCTAACTAATTTCACACTAGATTCTACAATGTAGCGAGCAAGGACCACACATTCAAGGTCACCCACTGTGCCTGATGCAAAGCAATATGATCATTCTCATGGTGATGGGGTCGAAGCCACCATTATCACTACCATCGTCATCCTCCTACCCAACACATTGATGACATAGTTGTTCATATCTCTTATAGGAGGAGAGAGCAGGAGATGAATTGTGATGTACATCACCTTCATCTTCTCTATGACATCATCATGACACTTTAAAAGATCTTGCTGGGCCTCATCCATATCCTTTTTACGAAAAGGCTTAGAGAACAACCATGGTGGAGATGACACCTGAGTGGATCAAATCCACCATAGGGTCTTGAGGTAGCATTCCCCTCCAAAGGCAAGATCCACATCATTTGCCATGACCAGTTGCATACTAGAGCTGCACAACGGATGAGGTCAACGAGGTTCACACGGTCACCAGTGTTGATGTTGAGATAGTGGCCGCACCACATGGCGAGCACGAACGCCACCTAGCCTCTAGGGAAGAAGCTACAAAACTGAGTGATGCGTGCATCCTCTAGGAACCCAATAGCACATGTCCTAGCCAAATAGGCAGAGGAATGTCGGTGACATGGTGGAAGGCAGAGTCAATGGAGTTGTCCATGACCTGATCGGTAAAGACAGGGGACGCGGTGGATGCTAAGATCAATAATAGGAGTGCAGTTGACTGTTAAGAGGCGGCAGGGTGCCAAAGGCAGAAGGCAGAGGAAACACTCGAGTACTAGGCGACGAACACTGCTGATATAGCAGGGAGCCTTAGCATAGGGGTGAGGAACAAGTTGTTGAAGATGTACCACTTGTGGCACATCATGGATGCATGTACATGGTCAGTGTACGAGTAGAGAGAATGAAAAATGGTGTACAAGAGGTCGGTGGCAAGCGTCGACCATAGCAATGGTTTCAGGCTATAGCTTGAGATAAGCAAAATCACCAACAACAAAGACACATTAGCTTGGTGTTTATCTACTTGAAGTTTCATACACTTCTGAGCTCTAAGTGTTGATGGAGTAGTTTTTGCATAAGAGTTTTTTTCCTTCAACAGAGTCAGAGATTAGGAATTTAACAAGCCCTAATCCCCTAAATTCCGAGTTCATTAGGTTTATGACCATATAAAATAACCAATGGTGTAGTGTCTAGAGTTGAGTGGTATCAAGTGTACCGAAACTTGGTTAAAGATAACCATTGTGAGCATTTAACAAGACAAGAGTGCACAAAGAAGTGGAGATAGATTTCCAAGCACTAATTCATAAAGTGGGTGGCACGATGACTCATGTGTAGCTCAGTGCCAATAAGATGTTGCTAAACTGAACTCGTAAAAACTTTGTCTCTATCAGACATTATGGCAAAGGGACGACCATGTAATTTGAATGTATGCATGTAGAGCTAGGCCTCTTGTAAGGCATTAAAATGGTGAGCTAAAGGAAGGGAATGAGAATACCGAGAAAACTTGTCGACGACTGTTGACGGTTCTTAAGTATCAATTATAACCATCAAATAAATAAAGAAAAGGACCTATATGCAAGCAACACCTAGAATTAGGGTTTGATCTAACAGAATTCCACGAGTTTTGCTGTTTATCTATTTCTGCAGGGGGTTATCAGGAAATACGGAAGAAAGGCCCACATGTCGGATTAATGACGGGATATTAACCGAACACGTAATTATCTTACATCTAGAAGATTCCAGAAGCCACGGGAACGAACGGGAGCCGTAACGGGCCAGGACACAGGGCGCCCGCCCTGTGCCCTAGGGCGCCCGCCCTGCCCCCGGGACCAATCAGGTCGAGTCTCGCGGATTATGCTCCACCGCCTTTGAGGATCAAGGAAAACCGTAGGATGAAGGTCGGTTTGATCCGACGGTCCAGATTCATCCAAAAGGGCTATATAAGCAAGGCCCCTGACCCCTGGTGGAGAAGACCCCAATTCATTATTCAGTTGCATATCTCTAGTTAGGGTTTAGAGAGAGAGGTTCCCTCTAGGGTTCCCACCTCTTAGGGCTTAGCATCCAATGTGAAAGTAGAATTAGTTCTACTAGATTGAGAGAGATAGAGTGGAGGTGTAGATCGGAGGAAGCCGGCCTGTCGGTGTCTACTCTGAGGTTGTACCTGCGGGAGCAAGTTCTTCTAACCCGAGGCTTGTTCTCAGGATTCTTCAGTATTTCGACTTCTAAATTCTAGTAAGTTCTTTGTTTTATTGTTCTTTGGTTTATGAGTTTACTTTGATCTCTTCGCGTAGAGTTTAGAGTAATCATCTCTAGCGTAAACGTGGTGTTTAAGCTAGGATACTCATAGATATCCCCTCGTCTAGCCGGACCGTGGTAGTAGCGAGGAACATGACAATTCCGAGTTACCTTTGTATTCTATATCCCGTTAGCAGGATCGATAGGGTTTATAGGTGCGGGTTGAACATCCTTTGTGGTGTCTAGATTCCGTAAACCTCCCCAATAGAACAGTAGATCATCCTTACCAAGGTTAGAAGAAGAGTGCGGTTGTAGTCTTCTCTATACATCACTCATATCGAATCATAGTGGTTGTAGCCTAAAGGTTAGTAGTAATAGATTTGGTTAGTCAGATGCACTATTTCTCCTAAAGGTAAAAATATAAATACGATACCCAGGATAACATCTCGGGTGAAGTGCTCACCGATATCCGTGCGCTTGCGGATCCTATTTCCTAATTGCGTTACCAAATATCAACAAGCATTTCTGGCGCCGTTGCCGGGGAGAAAGACGGTTTGCTGAGATAACCTTGAGTCTTACTACTAGCTTGTATTCATAATTTTTATTTTCTTATCTTTTTCATTCTTTCTTTTTCTTTTTACCAAAAATGGAAAACCAAGGTTCTATATCTATCTTTGATGCCGCAACACCTTCAGCAACTGACCTTTTACCATGGGAGTCATCACAGCCTATCCAAACATCCCAGTATAAGTTAAGTTCAAGGTTGATTGCGATGATTCAAAATTTATCTTTTTCGGGAAAGGAAGACGAAAACCCTTACCTTCATATTAGAGATTTTGAGCAGACATGCGATTGTCTTCGCATTGATGGCATCTCTGATAAGACTTTACGTTGGAAGCTTTTTCCTTTTTCTTTAAGAGGAGAAGCTAGATGATGGTATAGTCAGAAGGTAAGTCAACAGCAAGGTGAATGGGGAGTTTTAAGAGCCAACTTTTGTCTAGATTTTTATTCCCTTGACCGTACTGGTGACCTTAGACTCGAAGTCCTATCTTTTAAACAAAAAGATAATGAAACTTTGGGGAAATCCTGGAAACGTTTTTCTGATATTTTAGAATCTGGTCCAAAACTTTTGCTTGAAGACACTGTTCTTTTATTTCACTTTTTTCGAGGTCTTCAGAAAGATAATAAACAAATGCTGCATACTATGGCTAGAGGTTCTTTCTTTCGTATCCCTACTAATGAAGCTAAGGGGATCTTGAATAGAATCCTAGAAGCTGAGATGGATAATGCCCTCCATGATAAAACCTACGAAGCCGAAGTAGACACTCTGCCAAATTTTTCATCTACTTTAGCTATCCCAGGTTCTGAGCCACAAAAGGAAGAAATTCTACCATCTGATTTCATGCTAGACATAGAATCCGATCTCTTTGCCGATTTTGGAAACATTTCAAACTACCATTCTATAGACCGACCCCAAAACGGGCAATTTAGCATTTGTTTACCAAGTGAACGTCAATTGAGAGAGCTTATCTCGGTTATGAGTAGCGAATGGTTAGAGGAGTCAGAGCTTTCCTCTAAAGTAATCCGAGTGGACACACCCTCTATAACTATACGCTGTGCTTATAATTCTGATCAATTTAACGCTCTCTATAATCCTGTTGTGGGGATCAATATTATGTCCGAAGCTTTTGCACTTAATTTATTTGGGAAACTTGTTTTAACCCCCACAACAAAGGTCATAAAGGAATCTTCGGGACGATTAGTCCCCAGTCTTGGAATTATTAATGTCCTATCCTTTATGGTAGAAGGCTCCATGGTTCATTTGAACTTTTATATCTTTGATATATGGGGTTTCGACCTACTGATTGGACAACCTTTTAGAAGACTCCTTTATGAAGGTCAAACTGGAAAGCTCCACATTTCCTTGGGAAAGGATTTTAAACTTCCAATTACAATAACTCACTCCTTGAATAATAAGACCGAGCCATATCTTTTGCCTGATCCTATGGAGGAGGTAAAGGCTGCATCTCTAGAACTTTTAGATGATCCAGACTTAGAAGAGGAAGCCCCCTTCTTCACTGAAGAAGAGGCTGAACCTTCTGAACCTGAACCCTTAGATGAGTTTGCAGAAACACCTAGACCCCCCATAGAACTCAAAACTTTACCAACCGGTCTTACCTATGCTTTCCTAAACAATAATCCAGAGTTTCCTGTGATCATTAGTAATAAACTCACTCAGAAACAAACTCTACGATTAATGACCGTTTTAGAAAAACATCACTCAGTCTTTGGCTACTCACTCCAAGATCTTACAGGAATCAGTCCTATGATTTGTACCCATCGTATTCCGACAGATCCTTCTGTTACACCCTCTCGAGAGCCTCAACGTAGACTTAACAACGCGATGAGAGAGGTAGTTAAAAAAGAAGTTATAAAGTTGCTGCATGCAGGGATTATATATCATGTGCCACATAGTGAGTGGGTAAGCCCTGTTCAAGTTGTGCCTAAAAAGGGAGGCATGACTGTTGTTACTAATGATAAGAATGAGCTAATTCCGCAACGCACCGTCACTGGGTGGCGGATGTGCATAGACTATAGAAAACTTAATAAAGCCACGAAAAAGGATCATTTTCCTTTGCCTTTTATAGATGAGATGCTTGAGCGGTTAGCAAAACACTCGTTTTTCTATTTTCTAGATGGATATTCAGGGTATCACCAGATCCCTATCCATCCTGATGATCAAAGCAAAACCACTTTTACATGCCCATATGGAACGTATGCTTATCGTAGAATGTCTTTTGGGTTATGTAATGCACCAGCTTCTTTTCAAAGATGTATGATGTCTATATTTTCTGATATGATTGAAGAGATTATGGAAGTTTTCATGGATGATTTCTCAGTTTATGGAAAAACTTTTGATAGTTGTCTTGAGAACTTAGATAAGGTTTTGCAAAGATGTGAAGAAAAGCACTTAATCCTTAATTGGGAAAAATGTCATTTTATGGTTAGAGAAGGAATAGTGCTAGGACACCTAGTGTCTGAAAGAGGTATTGAGGTAGATAGAGCTAAAATTGAAGTAATTGAACAACTACCTCCACCTGTGAATATAAAAGGAATTCGAAGTTTTCTTGGCCATGCTGGTTTTTATCGCAGATTTATAAAAGACTTTTCATTTATTGCGAGACCACTTACTCTTTTGCTAGCCAAGGATGCTCCTTTCGAATTTGATGATGCATGTCTAAATTCTTTCAATTTATTAAAGCAAGCACTCATCTCTGCACCAATCATTCAACCCCCTGATTGGTCGTTGCCTTTTGAAATTATGTGTGATGCTAGTGATTATGCTGTGGGGGCAGTTTTGGGACAAACTAAAGATAAAAAGCATCATGCAATTGCTTATGCAAGTAAAACTTTGACAGGAGCTCAACTTAATTATGCAACCACTGAAAAAGAGCTTCTGGCTGTTGTTTTTGCCATTGATAAATTTAGATCTTATTTAGTTGGAGCTAAGATAATTGTTTACACTGATCATGCTGCACTAAAATATTTGCTCACTAAGAAAGATGCTAAACCTCGCTTAATCAGATGGATTTTATTACTCCAAGAATTTGACTTAGAAATAAAAGATAAAAAGGGAGTAGAAAATTCTGTTGCTGATCACTTGTCTAGAATGTACTTTAAGAATTCACAGGAACCCCCCATTAATGACTCACTCCGGGACGACATGCTTTACGGGATTAACAGATCTGACCCCTGGTATGTAGATATTGTCAATTTTATGGTTTCAGGTTATGTACCACCCGGAGCAAACAAGAAGAAGCTTATTCAGGAAAGTCGTTCACATATATGGGATGAGCCATATCTCTTCCGAGTATGCGCTGATGGCCTACTTAGAAGATGTGTGACCACTGAGGAAGGATTGAAGATCATCGACAGATGTCACTCATCACCATACGGAGGACACTATGGAGCATTCCGTACACATTCAAAGATCTGGTAATGTGGATTCTACTGGCCTACGATGTACGATGACACGAAGCAATATATCAGAAGATGTGGGCCATGTCAAAGGCACGGAAACATAAATACAAGGGATGCCATGCCACTCACCAACAACCTTCAGATTGAACTCTTTGATGTCTGGGGAATAGACTACATGGGTCCATTTCCCCCATCTAAGAAGTGTGAGTTCATCTTGGTGGCGGTTGATTACGTCTCCAAGTGGGTAGAGGCACTACCTTGCAAGCATGCCGACAATATCAGTTCGAAGAGGATGTTTGAGGAAATCATATTTCCAAGATTTGGAGTCTCCAGGATAGTGACAAGTGATGGAGGATCACACTTCATTGACAAGCGCTTCGAGCACTATCTATCAAGACATGGAATCCGTCACAACATCGCTACTCCCTATCATCCTCAGACAAGTGGCCAAGCAGAGACTTCTAACAAGCAAATCAAGAACATTCTTCAGAAGACGGTGAACGAGATGGGAACGGCATGGAAGGACAAGTTACCCGATGCACTCTGGGCTTACCGGACAGCATACAAGACCCCAATTGGAATGTCTCCATACCAATTGGTATACGGAAAGACCTGTCACCTACCTGTTGAACTTGAGTTCAAGGTACACTGGGCCATAAAAAGATAGAATATGGACCTAGATATCGCCAGAAAACATAGAAGAATGTAATTATCGGAGTTAGAAGAATGGCGGGAGAAAGCATATCACAATTCAAAGATCTACAAAGAAAGAGTCAAGAGATGGCATGACAAGAGGATCAAGAAGAAGGAGTTCTCACCCGGAGATAAGGTATTACTTTTTAATTCCAGGGTGAAGCTTTTCGGGCATGGAAAGCTCCGGAGCAAATGGGAAGGACTATTCAAGGTAATTCATTCATCATCCCACGGAGCTATCACACTTCAAAATGACGAAGGTACGTTATTTAAGGTAAATGGTCAACGTCTGAAATTATTTTTAGAGCCCAATAAAGAATTAGAAGAAATAGACGTGATCAATTTTTACCTTCCAATTAAAAATTAAAGCCCGACGCTTTTAATTTGACGTTTTTGGGCCAAGTATATATTTTTCGGGATAAAAACACGGTGAGAAACACACTCGAGAAAGCAGGATTGTAGAGGAGCCGGACACAGGGCGGGCGCCCTGAGGATGAGGGCGGGCGCCCTGCCCCTGTCTCCCCTCGGCCCCAGACTTCTCCCACGCGATAACCTCGCCCGTTGCTATCTGGAAAATTCCGTCCTCGGTTTGTTTCGCAAACATGACGGCGGGAAGAGTCCCGACCATGCACGAGAGCAGTTTTTACCCCCTATATAAACAGACCCCCAACGTCAGCTTTTAGCACCAATTCATTCAAGCCTTCTCTCCTTCCTCAAATTAGATCTTGCTTAGTTCCTAGCTGCTCCAATGGCCGAGAAGTTCCACGTCGATTGGGAAGTCGTCCCCTACGACCTCAACAAGAAGCCCAAGGAGGATCCCGACGCCTACGCTCTCGTCCTGGCCAACACAGAGCGACAGCTAGAAGCCATGCCACCACGTCAACGCAGCTCTGCCCAATCCTACTTTGCTCGCCCAGTTCTTACCGCACCTATGCAGCCCCTATTGCTCGAAGGCTCGCCATCATCGTCGAAGGGGAAGGAGATCATCAAGGTACCAGCCGGAACAAAGATCCTGCCACCAAAACCCAATGAGCGGATCATCGGAGTGAAGACCAACCGGAGCGGCGAGATCTCTAGTGTCCGCTATACCACGGAGGAGAGACCTTACTTCGAGGGTGTTAGGGCAGCTAAGGTCCGCTTCGTTCCTCCGAAGGAAGCACCCAAGCATGCTCTTAATGCTTTCGAGACACCTCCCAAGCGCCGCAGGACCATTGCAGATGTGGATGAGGAGCTACGGGTGATCAAGAACAGCATTATAGAAATTCAGAACTCCAATATCTCTATGGATCGGAGGACCTTCAACCATAACACTACGATCCTAAAGCTACGGGATGACCTTGCCAACGCCAACAAGAGGATCGATGAGTTAGAGCATAGTCTTAGGAGGCGTGAGCGTCGCTGAGCTATCTAGATTAGATCTTGGGGCTATATATATCTTAGTTATTATTAGATTCGATTAAGTTCGCTTATAATTAGTTTAGATCTATTATATTCGGTTATTATTATTATTCGGTTGTAATAAATGCCTCAAGATTAATAAAGATTATTATTAGTATGTCTTGTGTGTCTCTACTTTACTTTTGTGCAAGAAAGCAGAAAACAAGTATGGGGGAGATTCCCTGACATGTCACACACACTTCGATCGCACCACTCCATGAACCAGGTACACACTTACACACTCACCTTAGTTTGTGCAGAATTTTATCTCTCTAAACATGATAAAAGGATAAAAATGCTTATAATCATGATCAATCTCACTCTGTGATATTTCCTGGAAACCTGCAATTATTAAAATTATTTCAAAACCCTGTGTTGCTAAAAGGCATTGTGGAATAAGAGATGGTAAGGGTATGAGTACCTTATTCTTAGTATCTTTATTGCTTGGAGAATTTGTTTTAAAAATCTCAAAATTATAGCTACCATCCTCAAGTTTTATATGCCTGCTAAACATGAAAATATTAATTAAAACTATCTGCTTTGTATTGAGTTTGTTCAAAACAAGTTAGACCCTTGTTGAGAGATTTATCATACTCCTAAGATCAAGACATTTTTATTCAGAAAGATTCACTCTTCCGAAGTATTATTGCGTTAGAGGCATGGGCTATGCAAAATTATGAATATATCGAGAAAATAAAAAAAAAAGCAAGTGCTCGATAACCTCGTGGAAAAAAATGGACAAGTATCCGGCAGTAGAATTAGGGGTACCTCGGTATCCACCCAAAATGAAAAAAAATGAGATATGATAAAAATATGATGGAAAGAAAATGATAGCCTATGGTCCCTCTAATAAGCAATATGCCAGTAAGAGTGACAAGTTTTTAATTTTCAAAATCTTTGATCTAAGAGTATGGCATTCTTCTCCTCGGATCCGGTTTTGACCATACAATAAATGCAAGGTATGTATGCTTAAAGAATTATTTTTACAAAATCAAAACAGCCTCAGAGAGAAATATAAAAGATAATAAGTGACTCTGAGAGCACCTATGAGGATAAAGGTATGCTAAGTTTTTCTTTTCAAAAATATGTAAAAACTCCAAGTGATAGGGATTAAGAAGAAGAAAGGCTCTTTACTCTGACCATATATTTCCCTGACTATAAGTGCACAGTGGATTTTTACAACACCCTGCAGGTATGAAAGAATGTTTCAACCCCAGATGTTTTATTAACCAACCTTTTCTCGAGGACGAGTAAAAGCCTAAGTATGGGGGTGTTTGTTGACGGTTCTTAAGTATCAATTATAACCATCAAATAAATAAAGAAAAGGACCTATATGCAAGCAACACCTAGAATTAGGGTTTGATCTAACAGAATTCCACGAGTTTTGCTGTTTATCTATTTCTGCAGGGGGTTATCAGGAAATACGAAAGAAAGGCCCACATGTCGGATTAATGACGGGATATTAACCGAACACGTAATTATCTTACATCTAGAAGATTCCAGAAGCCACGGGAACGAACGGGAGCCGTAACGGGCCAGGACACAGGGCGCCCACCCTGTGCCCTAGGGTGCCCGCCCTGTCCCCGGGACCAATCAGGTCGAGTCTCGCGGATTATGCTCCACCGCCTTTGAGGATCAAGGAAAACCGTAGGATGAAGGTCGGTTTGATCCGACGGTCCAGATTCATCCAAAAGGGCTATATAAGCAAGGCCCCTGACCCCTGGTGGAGAAGACCCCAATTCATTATTCAGTTGCATATCTCTAGTTAGGGTTTAGAGAGAGGTTCCCTCTAGGGTTTCCACCTCTTAGGGCTTAGCATCCAATGTGAAAGTAGAATTAGTTCTACTAGATTGAGAGAGATAGAGTGGAGGTGTAGATCGGAGGAAGCCGGCCTGTCGGTATCTACTCCGAGGTTGTACCTGCAGGAGCAAGTTCTTCTAACCTGAGGCTTGTTCTCAGGATTCTTCAGTATTTCGACTTCTAAATTCTAGTAAGTTCTTTGTTTTATTGTTCTTTGGTTTATGAGTTTACTTTGATCTCTTCGCGTAGAGTTTAGAGTAATCATCTCTAGCGTAAACGTGGTGTTTAAGCTAGGATACTCATAGATATCCCCTCGTCTAGCCGGACCGTGGTAGTAGCGAGGAACGTGACAATTCCGAGTTACCTTTGTATTCCATATCCCGTTAGCAGGATCGATAGGGTTTATAGGTGCGGATTGAACATCCTTTGTGGTGTCTAGATTCTGTAAACCTCCCCAATAGAACAGTAGATCATCCTTACCAAGGTTAGAAGAAGAGTGCGGTTGTAGTCTTCTCTATACATCACTCATATCGAATCATAGTGGTTGTAGCCTAAAGGTTAGTAGTAATAGATTTGGTTAGTCAGATGCACTCTTTCTCCTAAAGGTAAAAATATAAATACGATACCCAGGATAACATCTCGGGTGAAGTGCTCACCGATATCCGTGCATTTGCGGATCCTATTTCCTAATTGCGTTACCAAATATCAACAACGACCATTAGGATACAATTGTAAGAAGATGATCATGGAAGATCTTCAATAAAGTCCAGAGTCACTACTTGTCAAGTACCAACAAGAACCAATAATGGTGAGAGAAGTCTAGGATAGGTCACCCTCTTTGACTTATCTTGTTGATAGGTACTGCACTGAGCAACAAAGGACTGATGGTGGAATTAGTTTGGGTCAATCAAAAATATGTTTAACACATTTGTTAGTCACTTCATAGCCTAAATGATCCACAATAGCACTATTGTGCAATGCAGAAATTATCTTGTGTTGAAACAAAGTGTTAGCTCCAATCAATATATGATTCTTCTAATGAATAAGGCCATTTAAATTTGCTAGAGCATAATTGCCACATGAAGAGAGATACCTAATTCACTTAACAATTTGGTAGCTTGTTCGTCTGTTGGATAAGAGTCCTCAACTATATTGAACCACTAAGGTTGGATGACAAAAATACCAGGAATGTCATGAATAGGAGCATGAGGTACTCTGAACAAGGCATTGGCTACTTGGTTTTGTTGGCCTTTCTTGTAAAGATTTTTGTAGTGCATACCTGTTGGACATTCTTAACGTCACTACCAAAAGTAGACTTAGTTTTCTAATTCTGATAACGGCGCCAAAAATGCCAAACCTATCCCTCATGCCACTTAAGCCAAGTTGTCATCCCCAGCATGACATGAGAGACGCGGTATTGAAATATGCATTTGCTCATCAAGATAAATAATAAAAGGGATCTGCAAGCGCACAGATTAATACCGATGTAGCATTTTAACCGGGAAGTATTCCAGGTATCGTTATTTATATTTTTACCACTGGGAAGGGATTTCTAAGTATCATGGTTGATAATGGAATGAGAATATGGAACTGAGTACACATCATTGCATGTATAACCGAGAGTATTTATCAATCTCTTTATACAGGTATAAATGTCACATTAAGTAAAGGTAAAGTGATAATGGTGACAAAGATAATTAATCTGATCAACTAGCCACATATAATAATGATAAGCACCTCAACAGATATTCTAGCAAGTCATTAGCATGGAATTAGGATGAACTACAAAGATATTCCCTAAGTTATTATTAACTATAAAGTCTAGCATATCATAGTTAGTGCAATTATACTTGGCAATCATGGTAAGAAAAGACTATATCCATGCATAGTGAATATTAGCAAGGAAGATGAAGAACATAGCAATCACTCCCCTGTAATAGTGTTGCTCTGCCTGCCCTATACACGAGAGGGGGACTATATAAGAATCAACGAAGCTGTCACTATCGCGAACTACCCCACAATCCGGCATATAGGGTGCAATCGCAGATAAATACGGTATAGACACCACGTCTACACAATAGTTATCATTCACCCACTGTACACATGGATAAACGCTATACGATCCTAAGCATGTATATAATTCCAATCTAACTAAGCCAAGCATATAACTATGATAAACTAAGAACAATATAATTGCAAATATAATCAAGTAGAGCAAAGTCATAACCAATATATTGAAATAGAACAAAGTCATATTCATAATATTGAAGAACAATGATGAACAATTGAAGAACAATAGAGGAATTACCAAGAATCCTCTTGACAGATCCGGGAACCAATCGAAGATTGACTCCTTCTAGTTCTAATCCTATGTAGCTATGCTAACTAGAGATCTAGTTGATGTGGTGGCTCTAGGGCTTGATCAGAGGCTCTCCTCCTGAATTAGGGTTTGAAGTATGAGACGAGGGCCTCTCCTCCAGGGGCAGGGGCCTTGCTTATATAGCCCTTTCGGATGAATCTAGGCCGTTGGATCAAACCGACATTGATCGTGCGGTTTTCCTTGATCCTCTAGGTCGGTGGAGCATAATCCTCGAGGCGGAGCCTGATTGGCTCCGGGGCCAGGGCGGGCGCCCTAAGGACCAGGGCGGGCGCCCTGTGTCCGGCTCCGTTACGCCTCCCGTTCGTTCTCGTGGCTTCTGAACTCTTCTAGATGTAAGATAATTACGTGTTCGGTTAATATCCCGTCATTAATCCGACATGTGGGCCTTTCTTCCGTATTTCCTGATAACCCCCTGCAGAAATAGATAAACAGCAAAACTCGTGGAATTCTGTCAGATAAAACCCTAAGTCTAGGTGTTGGTTTCATTTGGATCCTTTTCTCTATTTATTTGATAATTATAATTGATACTTAAGGACCGTCAACAATACCCATGAGTTTGGCTAATGCCTTAAGTTGCCAAGCTATGTAGATTCTTTGGTCTCCTAGGTGGACTAAGCTTTTCTGATATGTTTTGGTGATGAATTTGGTGGGTCGTAGATAAGATATCCAATGTACTACAAGTACATAGCCAAGCACTCCTTCTTGTATGTGGATAGGCCTTGCGACTTAACACCCAAAGATGTACTAACAAATGCAACGGGGTCTCCAACTTGTTGCATGATAGCACCAACACATTTGTCCAATATGTACTAACAAATGCATCAGTTTCTATGACAAATGGTTTGGAAAAATCTGGGAGAGCTAGGATGCAAAGCTGAGTTCATCTTTCAGTGTTTGAAAAGCTTCTTGTTGGACTGTAGTCCATATGAACATTTCTCCCTTTTAAGCAACTGGTAAGGAGCTTACTGAGTAATCCACAATGGCGCACAAAATTTCTATAATCTCTAGCCATACCTAACAAACTGCGAAGTTCATTGACATTGGTGTGTTAAGGCCAGTTTTTTTACATCAAAACTTTGTATGGATGGGTAGAGACACTTGACTTTTTGATAACATAACCAAGATAAGTAAGTTTCCGCTGGGCAAAATGGCACTTGGACAATTTGACCTTGAAGTTATGTTTTTGCATAATGAGAAAAAACTTGACGAATATGATGAAGATGGTCTTCCCAAATCTAGTTGTATATGAGGATGTCATCGATAAAGACAACCACATTTTCTTAGGAGAGGTACAAAATGTCATTCATGATCCCCTAGAAAGTAGAAGGACCACCTGTTATCCCATAAGGCATGATTTTATTATAAAAATGACAGTTATGTGTCTAGAATGTCGTTTGGTATTCTTCTACTTCTTGAAGTTTGGTCTGATTGAAGCCACTTCACATGTTCAGACTAGTGAACCAACAAGTACCATGCAGTTCATTGAGAATTTCATCAATAATAGGTAATGAGTACTTGTTTAAACGTTGAAAATCGACACAGATGACAACCTCATGGTTTCTTCTTAACTAACAAAATAGGAGAGGAGACCAGCCATGCCGAGCTGGGGCCTGAAGTTCCGCAGTTCGTCGCCATAGAGTGGAGAGTGGAGACCCACGGGAAACTACTCCGTCCATTCCAAATTACGCGCGTAGGTGTGTGTACGAATTCCTTGATAGGCACAATTCTGCACATGCAACATATACAGAGAACGGACATATGCAGTTGACGCGTAAATCGTAATCTTGTCAGTGCTTGCGTAGGTCAGGTGTGTACGAACTCGCGTAGGTTTACGCGTAATCTTGCCAGTGCTGCATCGCAACGGGTATATCTTTTTTTCCCCGAAACAGCAAGGGACATATGCAGTTGACTTGACGACGAAGATGCATTTTTACAAGTTTTTTTTTGCGCAAGGTTTTTATAAGTTTTTAATACATCAGCTTCTAGATTATACAAAAGAGAAGACCGAATATGCGCTGTTTTTTTTAATTAAGCCCTGTTTGATTGGGCTTTTGCGTGTGGCTTTTGCTCCTAAAAGCTAAAAGCAACCAAAGGGCTCAAAAGACACAAGTGTTTTTATCTAAAAGCAGCTTTTGGTCTAGTACAAAATTAAAAGCACCTCACCCCTGCTTTCAGCTGTTTTTAGAGAAAAATATTATCCACTTGCCACTGGTTATATGTGTACCCCTTCGATCCGTTATTTCTCGTACCGTTGACGTCCCTGTTTCCTCCTCCCTCCGACCCTCCCTCGCTACCACTACGTGCGGCGACGCATCTTTCTGGAGGATGGCCTCCCGACTCCGGCGAGCCCTCGTCCTGACTCTGGCAAGCCCTCTTCCGACTTCGGTGAGCACCCTCCCCTCTCCTTCCCACATCTAGCGAGATCCACACATAAGGCTGGATAACGAGCCAGCTCGGTTCGGCTCGGCTCAGCTCGTTATGGCTCGTTAGGATAACGAGCCAGCTCGGCTCGGCTCGTTATCTTAACGAGCCAGAAAGCCAGCTCGGCTCGGCTCGTTAAAAGCTCGAACTGGCTCGTTAGGCTCGCGAGCCAATTATAAAAAAACATACAAAATTTAATATTTGCATTTATCAAAAGCTTGAAAATAGTAATAATACAAAAATAATATATCCAATAGCCTTAAATTAAATAAAATATTCGTATGAGCTAATATATCAACCATTTGCAGAATGCAAGACATGAAGTAATACAAACATAATATAAGTTATGATAACTTTTTTCTAAAACTATGGCTCGTTTAACTCGCGAGCCGCTCGCGAGCTAGCTCGAGTTGACTCGTTATAGCTAACGAGCTAAAATCTTGGCTCGGCTCGGCTCGTTACAGTAACGAGCCGAGCCAAGCTGGCCAGTGAGCTAATGAGCTTCGATTTTTTGGTCCAACCTTATCCACGCACCACACCGGCAAGCAGAGGAGCGGCAGTAGTGGACGCGCTCGACTCCGATGAATAGGCACCTGACGTGCTCCACTCCGGCAAACTGCGCGGAGGCCCTGGTGACGCGCGACCCCTCGGCCGGCGTCCGCTGCCCCAACCCAGCATCCCTGCGGCCCCAATCCGATGCACGAGAGCTCTGCCGGCCCTTCCTCTCCGGCCGCCGTCCCCCCAGCCCGGCGGGCGGCACGGACTCTCCTCGCCGGATCTGGTGAAGATGAGGTAGAGCAGGCGGCGTGACCTTCCCGGCGCGAGCTCGGTGAGCCCCGGCACTTGTCCGAGCTGTTCTCCGTTCGAGCATCTCCGTCTGAGTTGGTCCTCGTCTTCACCATTGTCGTCCGCAGCCAACCCCGACCGGTGGGCACGACCCGACCATCCCAGGCCGGCGCACGCGGTGCGGCCTGCCACGGAGGGTGGGCACGGCGAGCCCCGGTGGGCAGGCGCGGCCATCCTGTGTCAAGAGGAAGAAGAAGATGCCTGGCTGTCTATGCATGGGGTCCGCACATGAGGGAGAGAAGCTTTTCCAAAAGCCACCTGTGTCCAACCAAACTTGATCCCTGTTCGGCTGAGCTTATCAGCACGGCTTATCAGCCGTGGAACAGTGTTTTTCTCTCACAGCAAATCAGTCACAGCCGGCTTATAAGCTAAAAAACAGCCTGCCGAACAGGCCCGATTTTTTTCTCAACGAACGACAAAATTATTGCAGTTTTAACAATCAAGTTAAGCACAAACTGGTTTGTACTTCTAGACTATTTCCTAGGTGTTTTGTCAGAAAAATTCTCGAATCTTTACTTCTGCCTAGCTTCAGTTAATCAGAAATCTGAAACCTTTCGTGGAGTATCTGCTCTGTATTAAACTCTTCTAATACATGCTTTGGTTCCCGGTGTGGAAGATGTACGCCGTAAACAAATATTTCTATTATTAATACAGTAGCAATAGAAGCACTATTTCTCACGATAAGTACCAGAAATAAATAAGTCCTATAAATTCTTTAAAAAACAGTTAACGTGGCTATTAATTCAGTACACTCTAGTAATTTTGGTTAACAATAGTCACTGTTATCATTACGAAAAGTTATCCTAAAGGAACATATAACGTATTCAGTTTGTGATTTTGGAAACTAACCTCTATTTGCATCTAAATTAACCAATTAATATTAAATTAGGTTAATTATTATGATATGCGATAGAAAAAATAAATCATAGAAATCCTAAAAAAGGTATAAAGGTGAGCATGAATTTGGTAGGCTCTAATTATAATTGACAATAATAGTCATATTCATTACATCTTATTTTTCTAGAAAACCACCAAGACTTGATATTATGGAAAAGGTATCCTTAAGTAACCCCTAACTTTGCGTATAAATTACCCACCAGATTTTCGCCCTGTTCACTTATGCTGAAATTTGGCTTATGTTGAAATGTTGTGAGAGAAAAACACTGTTTCATGGCTGAAAAGTAGTGCTGAATAAGCTCAAGCGAGCAGGGCATGTCCAAGTTGTGGATGTTATAGCCACACAACATGAAAATGCCATGCCTTGTGATATTAAGTTGATCAGTAATAGAAATCCATTGGACATAAATATCCAACTCAATGATAAAGATATGAAAAATACTTCAATCTTCAACCTGCCACCACCAGGAATGCAAGTTGCTCACAAGTTTCACGAAGGAACAAGGTAGCAGCCAAACCTTAATTAATAAGTGGGTCTTATGAGCAGGGATAAGACGATCATCGAATTTACTTCGTTCGCTTAATACATTTTGGAGACCAGAATTTGTCTTCCATTTATAAAGATACCTAGTATCTAGGATTCTAGGTCCTATTTTAGTGTTGTAATATAATATATTGTCATCAATTTCAATTGAATATCACAATAATGTGCCAGCAAATTTGATATTCCATTAAATTGTATGTAATCTATATATCTGCAAAGAATTTCAATAAATCCTTCATTCTATATATATATAGGGAGAGTATACTCTATAGCTAGCTACAAAATAAGTTATTTTGTAGCCACCTCTATTTACGACAATTTTATATACTAATTTACGACAATGTCAGTATATATTTACGATAGTTGAATTACTATAGCACATGGGATATTTACCATAATGTTATAGTAAATCATATAGTAAGGAGTTACTATAATCTCGTAAATTAGCATAGCAATTATCGTAACTCAAAGTGGCTACAGAATAAGTTATTTTGTAGCCAGCTATAGGGTAATAGTTCTATATATATATATACACACACGGGAGCGAATCCAATGCAAAGAGGAATTTTGCCTACTGGACAGTTGGACCACAGACTCTATACATAGGGAAACAAAATATTACTAAACTCTTACATAGAGACACAGAAATATTTTGATAATCGCTGAACGCGATGTCATGATAGTTGACTTTGGTCGTACTACTATCATACTTCCTATCAGTACTCAAATAATTAGGCTGATACAACGTATCAATTACCCGGAGCGGAGACTGACTTCATATACTTGGAGATAGTGCTAGGGCGATAGGTGACACATACATCCCGTCCACTTTCGGTGCCAAACTCAGCCACACCTAGCAGTGTGCAGTTCCTCATGTCAATGGAGAGAGCCCACGCCTTGGGGAGGAAGAGCTTGGTCCTTGCCATCAGGTACAGGACATCTTCATCACCATTCTGGCTCGGTGTGGGCTCAGACACCGCGAGGTTCTGCAAGGCGAGCTCTACCGTGGCAGGCTCCTCACCATCATCCCGCGTCGGTTTACGGTGCAGCAATCCAGAGCTCAGCAGCTCTGCACGCATGGCGTCACTGATCTTGATCTCGGAACCACGGACTGTAAATTCCTGGTACCAGTCCTCGAACAAGCCAGCCATCTCCGTGTTGCTCCAAGTGGTGACGATCCAGTCATCGACTTCAAATGCAGGCAGCTGGGTCTCGATGTCATTGTAGGGAAGACGGCCGCCAATGGTTTGCAGGTCAGCGAACTTGAGGAAGGTGTTGCCTTTCTTGTTGGTGGCGACAGTGATGCCACGGTGAGCGCGTGGGCAGCCTAGCTTGGCGCCCGCCCCACGGTTGCAGGTGATAGCGTGCATTGGCAGCGGCACCGGCATGTGCCGGATCGTGGGCCTACTGTTGTCTTGATGATCATGAAGCAGGTCGTAGAGCAGGATGCCGCTCCAGAGATCGACCCAACCAATGGTGCCAGCTTCACCCCCAAGCGTGATCACGGTGGTGGTGAGATGGTGGTTGAGCCGGCGGGCGTTAACAGGGATCTTCACCGGGAAGGCCCTCTTTGGCGCGTCCAGCCACACCGACTTGGAGGTCCACCTCCCGGCCTCGGAGTCAAAACGGTGGAGCTCGTACTCGTTGCTGGGAGGCCTGGCGTGCAGCGCAGCGACGGTGTACAGATCCCCACCGCGGGGAAGAACTCCGAGAGCAACGTGGAAGATGTTGGGGTTCGGATCTGGGATCAGCGTGAGCGACGGGGGCCTGGTGACGCCACCGGCCCGGTAGACGAAGTAGTCGCAGTCATTGAAGGCGACGGTGCTTGATGCAGGACCGACGGCGACCGGGACACGGAAGAGCAGTAGATCTTGGGATGTGGAGAGGATTAGGGAGGGACGGAGAAATTTCAAGCTGGGGCAATGCACGAAGAGGTTGGAGGGGAGCGGCGGCTGCGCCGGCCAGATGGACGCTTCAAACGTCAGGTTGTCCCTCCCCTCGCTGACGGCGGTTGTGGCGTTGGGGCGGCTGCCGATGTAGCCTTCGTTGTTGAGAAGGATCCAGGGTGGGCAGGAGGAAGCAGCGGAGGTATTGGTGGGCATAGAGAAGTCGTTTGATTGATGGGGAAAAAAATCAGGACGAGTCGTCGGTATCGATCGAAGGCCGACGACGGAGAAGATGAGGATTATGGAGACAGTCTGGCTGGATAGGCGGCGGCGGAGGGGAAGTACTTGAAACCAACGAGGGATAGGGTTATATGAATCGTACTAGAATTGTTTTTTAGACAGGGTTGACATCAGCAAAAACTTGTACGTGTTGGGTGGTAATTGGTTGCTGGCCATGTCTGATGTCCTGTTTGGCATCACGTTGGCACATGCATGGTGGTGATGATATGTGTTAGTCATGTTAAACAACTCACGGAGGCTACTTGAAGAGCTGATTTATGATGAGGTCCTGCGGTTCTCTTCAACACTAGTAGTATCATTTTTTCTTGAGCATGCAAAAGATTTACGCGTTTTTTATTAAGGAGAATTTAGATTACAATGAGTTGGGCCTTATAGATTTTCAATAAGCATATGCCCACTCAAACTCACACTTCTATTACTCGCTGAAGAAGACAGCGGAGGCTCCTCACGGCGGCTTGCACCCATGACTCAGCCTCGTGCTTGATGTGATTGAGTAACTCGGGAATTTGAGTGCTCCGCGGAGGCATCGTGCATTCCTTTCTTTTCATAGTTCCCAAACAACTAATGCGAAGATTGAATCCACGATGTTGCGAAGCTGCCCTGTCCATTGTTCTCTCCAGGTTTTCAGAACTTCTCAAGTTTTCAGAAAATTATAGCAGAATTTAAACGGATCAGAGAAATCCATCGGTGCAAACGAACCGATTCATCTTCTGATTTACAAATCTGGCAACATAGTTGATAGTTGATACTACTAGACAGTCGTTGCCTCGAGCTGCCTGCGTACTGCAAAACTCTGAAGGATGACACTGAAGATCATCAGGCATTTATTTTTGCTCTGAAAGGAGATTCTTCAGACTTTCAGAGTCGTTAGACCTCAACTTCTCTTTCTGAATGTAATAATAAACTATGCGCAAGTATAATAGAAGAGAGAATCAAGAACCCGCAGTTTTATCGTCTCACACCGAGGTCGTGAGCTGTGATCAACCATGGATATCAACATCAGTCTCACATTGACCAATTGTGTACACTTGTTAAACAAGAGGTTAATTAATGGGTGAATGGGTGATAGCGCGGGGACGCCACACGCCACCTCTTGTCTTCTATATAAACCCACGCTGTCATCGCTTGCAAACCACCTCGAGGCTCATGCAGTTTAACGGCATTAGCTAATTTAAGAGAGATTAGTAAACAAACAGCAGCCTTAAGAGCGAGCCTAGCGGCAGTACCATGAGGCGCCTCCAGTTCCTGGTCGCCGTCTTCCTCCTCGCGCTCGCGCCGATGGCGGCGGCGGCGGCCCAGCCCCAGTTGAGGCCGGACTACTACGGCGGCGTCTGCCCGAACCTCGAGAGCATTGTCCGCAGCGCCGTGCAGCAGTCCGTGGCGATGTCGCCGCTCTCCGCCCCGGCCACGCTCCGGCTCTTCTTCCACGACTGCGCCGTCAGGGTACGTGCGATTATATTATTACTGACGCCGATCAGAGGATTGATGCCATGCCGCCACTCTTGTGATCTGTGAATTAAGGGCTGCGACGCGTCAGTGATGCTGATCAACCCCGCCGGCGACGACGAGTGGCGGAGCCCCGACGGCATGACGCTGAAGCTGGAGGGGTTCAGCACGGTGATGAACGCCAAGGCGGCGGTGGACAGCGACCCGCAGTGCCGGAACAGGGTGTCCTGCGCCGACATCCTGGCCCTTGCCGCCAGGGACTCTGTGTTCCTGGTAAGCACGCGAACACCAACGAAGCATGCATGCGGCTCTGCTCTGCTCCTCGATCGCTCTCGTTCTCGAGTTGATCGTGACTGTCTCTCGTCTCGGCGTGAACACGTACGTGCGGCCGCCGCAGAGCGGAGGGCCAGACTACAAGGTGGAGCTGGGCAGGTTCGACGGCAGGGTGTCGACCTGTGGCAGCGTCGTGATTCCTCATGGCACGTTCGACCTCGACCAGCTCAACGGCTTCTTCTCCAGCCTCGGCCTCAACCAGACCGACATGATCGCGCTCTCAGGTACATATCCACGCGCACGTGTACGTGCATGCATATATAAATGTGTCAGCTAGTAGAACACGCCAAGAGCACGCATGCATGCCGTGTTTAGTTTTCTACTACTACTCCTGCGAACGAACACCTGCAGTGCAGCCATGCCCGTCGCTAACGGCCGTTCTTGCGTGTGTGGTGCCTGCCGCGTGGCATGGCACTACGTACTGCAACTGTGCAAGCAGGGGGTCACACGATCGGCGCGGCGTCGTGCGGCTTCTTCGCGTACCGGGTGGGCGCGGACCCGGCCATGGACCCGGCGCTCACGGAGCAGCTCCTGGGCCGCTGCCCGGGGGGCGGGCCGGCCGGGTTCGCGTTCCTGGACGCCACGACGCCGCTGCGGTTCGACAACGAGTACTACCGGAACCTGCGCGGCGGGATGGGGGTCCTGGCCTCCGACCAGGTGCTGTACGCCGACCCGAGGTCCCGCGGCGCCGTCGAGCGCTACGCCGCGGACCAGGGCGCCTTCTTCGGCGACTTCGCCGCCGCGATGACCAGGCTCGGCAGGGTCGGGGTCCGCACGGCGGCCGACGGCGAGATACGCCGCGACTGCAGGTTCCCCAACTGATGATGATGGAATTGGATCGACGGGTTCGCGTTCGCCTGCTGGTTGTGGTTGCGCGACGGTTTTGTGTTGCTTCTGTGACGTCACTAATGGATGTGGCGCGAGTGGAGTGGGTGTCTGTGTTGCATTGTTGTTGACTTGATTGACTGGAGGTTCAGAAATCAGAAGGCCGCGTGTCTTTTGGACCAGGAAGGGTCTGGGCCTGGTGGCCTGCGTGGCTGAAAGTTGGGTGTGAAGCTCCAGGTGTCCGTTGACAGAAAATGTAAAGGTCGGCGGTTGGCCCATACCGGCCCATCTAAATTATTAGGAATAGGAATACTTTGTGTCTACGCAAATACACAGACGTGGCTTCCACTCTGCCTTGCCTGTCTCTCTATCTTTCCGCTCCGTCTCACCCTCCCTATCTTTAGGTCTCTCTCGTGTCCGTTGGCAGCAGAGCCTCGCGCCACCACTGTTGCCTCCTTCCTCCACCAAAGCCAACCATGCCGTCTTCTCTCTCAGTTCACGCAGTGCCTCCACGGCCTCTTGTCTAACCCAGCACTGTCAGGATGCGTCGCCGTCGCGGGCCGCTGCCGCTGCCCCTACTGATGGCGGCTGGACGTAGGTGATAGGGCGCCTTAGGTCGTCTCTAGCCTAGCCAGGGGGCACCCACAAGCACGACCGGTGCTGGTGGTGCTTGCATGCCGTCGGCTCCCACCCTAACGTCTAAAATCGACCAGCCTCGTTCTCTCCACCTATGTTGCAAACGTATGTTTTTAATTGTTGCAGATGTTTCAGAGGTATGTTGCAAGTGTTTCGTATAGATGTTGCGAAAGTAGATCAGGATATTGCATATGTTGCAATGGCTATACACGTATGTTGAAAGCGTCTGTTTCAAATGTTTCGTCTGTTTTTTTTCAAATGTATGTTGCAAGTGTTTTTATTTGGCTGTTGCGTATGTTTCACAAATATGTTTGCAAGTGTTTTTGACAGGATGCTGCATATGTTTTGCGATGGCTTTTCAAGTGTTTTAGGTGTTTTCGCAAGTGTTTCAGAAGCTGTTTCAAGTGTTTTATCTTTTTTCAGACGCATGTTGCAAAAGTTTCATCTGGATGTTTCAAAAGTAGAACGAGTGTTGTACATGTTGCAATGTGACTCACTTGCCACAGCCGTCTGTTGCGGCTGCTGGAGCGGCGTGCATGCGTGTGGGAAGCGGAAGGATGGAGCGTTGCAAGGCTGCAGGTGCGGGCCGCCCCCGCCTGGCGTGGGCATGCAGCAGCCGCGGGCATCCGTCCCCCGCCTGGCGCGGGCATGCAACAGCCGTGGGCATCCGGACATTTGGGCGCTAGTACTACCCTTGTGTCTATATCGTCTTGTGTTCTACGTCTGATCCAGTTGGATCCTTTTTGTGTTGTATGATCCAGCTGAAATTGACTCGGGTGCTCAAAAATGCTAAATCTTGTGTTGAGTAGCTATTGTTCACCCTGGGCTTGCAAAATCTTAAGTTAGATGTAGTGCTTATTAGAGCTATCTTGTTGCTCATCGTTTTGCCTAGTGTTGTGCCTTTGCATGAAATTTTAATTGGTCTATTTATCCCCTCTAGCCACAATGGATCCTTACAAGTGATATCAGAGCCAAGCCTCCAACTAAATTAAGATTTCATAATCTTTGGAGTAAACTATGGCTAGCAACAATGTTGGCAAGCCCCCGCACTTTGATGGCACAAATTATGAGTATTGGAGAGAAGGGTGTGTGCACATCTAAAGGCTATGTAGAGGAAGAATTGGGGAGTTGTTGAGGAGGACTTTGTAGTGCTTGACTTGAAGGCTCCAACCCCAAGTGAGGAACAAAAGCTCCAATTGAATGATTAAGCACTCAACTGCATATATGAGGCACTTGATTACAAGGTCTTTGAGTCTATCAAAGACTTGGAGATGGCACGAGGTTTGGAAGAGGTTAGAAGAAGCATATAAGGTACCTCCACCATAAAAGGATGCTAAGTTGTACCTCTTTAAGGACAAACATACCAAATTCAAGATGCTTGAAGGTGAAAATGTGCTAGAGATGTTCCACCCCTTAATTTCATAGTCAATGAGTTGAGGGCACTTGGACACAAGGTATAGATGATGATGATTTATCACATAAGTTCTTGTGGCGCCTCCCCTCCAAGTTCAAGATCATTGTCACCGTGATATCTAGAGAGAGACTAAAGGACTTCACTCCCACATAAGCGTTGGGAGAGATCATCACTCATAACACATTTGATCAAGAGGAGAGTGATGAGCAAGAGGAGAAGGAAAATAAGAAGAGCATAACATTCAAGGCAAAATCATCAAGATCAAGAAGGAGATTGAGGAGTGATGATGATTAGAGCACCATGTTCTTCTTCTTCGATGTCATCATGTTCTCCTTGTCCTCCTCTCCCTTGTCTCGTCTTGTAATAGTAGCAACAGCTAGAGCCAACCCTCATCTGCAGGGAGTGGGGGAGAGGAGATGTGGACCTTACATATGAGCCCCACATGTCGGTTCATGTCAATATAAAAGTTAACAAGTCACATTGGCATATCAGCAAAGGAATAGCTCAAGACCCGTTTGGGCTCGAATGCCACCTAAACACAAGTTTAAGGATATGAAAATTGTAATTTATTAGTTGGGAACTTAGATGACACTCGACGTCAAGTTTAAAAACTTTAAAATAATATTTTATGAGTTAGAGGACAAAAATAACATGCCAAATTTAAGGATCTCTCATAAATTTTATACTACAAGTAATAATGCTTCACGCGTGTGAAAAATCACTGACGAGGCAAAAACACATGACAACACCAATTTGAGTACCACTCCCGATTATATGTTTTCATGCCCCAAGCCCGAAGGAAATTTCAAGTGAAGGAAAACGCAAGAAAAAGTACCGGACGGAGCCGTGCCATGCAGCCTTGTTCAGACATCACAGCAACTTGAGCTAGAGAACAAAGGGGCGCTCAAAAGATCTCTCTACCCTCCAGAAGCTTTCAGCATATCCACTCCAATTCGGCCAAGTGGCGTCTTCGCCATCTCAAGATAAGCCCTCCTCTCCTACCACCGGCGCCTCTTCTTTTCTTCCTCTTCCTACTCGGCAATCACGAGAGAAGAGAACGAAGCTAGCGTTCAACAAAGGTAGAAGCGAGCGAACTGCCAAAATCGAGTGACCATCCATGGCTCTGGCGCCGGCGCCTCTCCAGTGCTTCCTCATAGGCAGCAGCAGACCGGTGTGCACGGCGACGACGCCCAAGCACGCGAGGAGGCCATCGAGGATCTCGTGCAAGGCGGCCGGCGATGACAAGGACAAGGTCCCGTCGGGAGGGAATGATCTTGGGGTCAAGCTCGGGAAGCTGGCGATGGTTGCGCTGGCCGCCGGCGTGCTGGTGCTCGGCCCCGTCGACGGCGCCATGGCGGCCAAGTCCGGCGGCAGGGTCGGCGGGCAGGCGTTCCGGTCCGCGCCACGGTCGTCCGGCCCTCGGATAAACAACTCCAGGTAAATCTTTAGCGCCTTCTAGAGTGATTTGAATCATTGTATGTAATCTGTCGGAGCTCATGGATCTTTCGCCAAAGTTCAGTTACTACTTCTAGCCGTGTTCAGTTCAGAGCTCAGACTAGATAACGTCTTCCTCCCACCGATTACTAGCTCTGAATGTCTGAAACTCTGAATTATTGTGAAGTTGGATAGCTTTGATCGTCCTTCTTGTGCAACTTGATAGTTCAGTTTGTTTTCAATCATTTGCAAGAATCTAGAATAGCACGACAGGCGACTGAAATCAGTTGTGACATGTATCGAATTATCGATGCATGCTGCGTCTGCTGATGCAAAAATGTTACCTTGTCTGGTGTGCGCAGGACGAACATCTACATCAACCCGCCGGTGGCGCCGCCTCTGGGCGGATACGGCTACGGGAGCCCGTTCTTCGGCGGCTACGGCTACGGGTGGTCGCCGTTCAGCTTCTTCGCCCCCGGGCCGAGCGTCGCCGTCGGGGTCGGCGGCGGCTTCGACTCGCTCGTCCTCTTCTTGGTGCTGGGCGCCGTCGTCGGAGCTGTGAGGCGGTTTCTCAACAGGAACAACGATGATTACGACGACTACTGATAATCAATGCCAGATGCAGCTAGGGGATGTAGCGAATGTCATCCTTCACCTTCATGTGTAATATATGGCGAAATTTTTTTCGTGTCGAATCCTAGGAACAGAGTGTACGTACTGATCCATCAGGAAATGTATGTAATAATTTTGTTCAGTGAAATGTAATGAGAATATAGCATCTATAGTTAGGGACAGTTGCAAACAGCCAAATACTCCATAGCATCGAGCCAGCGACTACAAAGTGCATAATTAAAAGGGCCATGCTAAGGTACGAGGTAAGATTTCAAACAAATCTTAGCTCTTAGTTTTTGAGTTGCATACAGCAATTGAATAATTATTAATTAATTAAAATGTTTAGAAAAAAAAAGAAAATGTAACAAACTAAACAAATGTAAATAAGATATCTACTATCAAGAATAGTTTGTTTGTTGCCATAAAAACCCATGGAGTGCACCAACATGCAACAGCGACATGCAGGTGGAGCGCGCAAGTGTAACATAACCGGCCAATTTATACAGGCTTAAGTAAGAAAATCACCTACCGAAGCAGAAAAATTAACGCACTTGAGTTCATACAAATGCAGTAGTCCGTGAAATCACGAAGTATTTCAAACCAATCAACACACACCAAGATCATACAAGTTTAGCAGCCACAGTCACATATTACATAAAGTTCACAACATCATTGAAATACATCGGAGTTTAGAATATAAAGTTATTACAAAAAAGTTCATAATAAAATAGTTGAAGTAATTAGTTTCAAAACCACACACTTAGTTCAAATACAGTACCAGATAATGATCGAGTCCCACAAAAGCAGTAGATGAGACATAAGGTATGACCACGTCCTTGGTCCTAGTTGTCGCTCATCGCGGGATACAGATAGTTGATGCAATATCTATAGTACATCTGACTATCTGCAACAACAATGAAAACAAAGCCCTAAGTATGAAAAGGTACTCAGCTATACTTACCCGCCTTAAACGGAAATAAAGTAACACTAAGGAGTATACAAGATTTTCTTTTAGTGGGCTAGCTGACTCAATTGCGAAAAGCATAAGTTATCATAAATTAACCATTTTAGGTATTAACATCATCTTTATTAAACTTGTCACTCTACGTAAGCACCTATGTTATAGCAATTACTTGATTAACCATTAACATCAAATTACCATCTTAGGTTTAGCATTTTTAACATCATCCACATAACCATCCGTGTTCCATCATCCTTACTACGATGCCGTAGCTCGAGTTAAGTGCTCATTATCCAGGAGCGATGGCGATTCAAATCGACTTCTAACCAGCTGGTGATTTATTCCTCACACAAACCACGCTTCCCCGTCAGAGTCGCTTAGATCACCAATTATACTATTCTGGTAGACGTCGTGGGACAACAATCATAGACCGAACTACCCAGAGGCCTCCCGACTGCCAGGAATCAGGCTCAGTCTGTCCTTGGGCTCACTCTTCGTGCCCCCGTCTTACTCCCTTTGGCACCAGTCTGCCAGCCTGAGTTTATCCCGACCCAAATAGTGTCACGAGCTTCACAGTTGAAAGGTACGTTATTCGTCCAGCTATATGTAAGACATGCGTTCAACATGACAAGAGGGACGAGCAACGATCGGTCCTTAACCGACACAAACGAAAACTATAAACACTTCAGAACCCTGTCTGGTTGCCCAAACATTTATTCTGCCCGATCTCCAATTATCCATTAACACTTTGTTATTTCCAGGATAGCATTCATAACTAAGGTATTCAGGTAACCACCTATAGTTGCCGGTGACAGAAATCGCCGACCGCTACCGGTCTAAACAGGGCTAAGCATCTATTCGATCCTAGACCTAGCAGGGTATAAGGATATAACAAGGTAAATAAGGATATAATAAATGCATCAATAATTTCACTCAACTCCTGTAACTTAATACAACAATATATAGAACTTATATAATTGACAACGTATCAGGTAGAAACCACACCCTTTGTAAAAACCCGTGCAAACCATGGCAAAAAAGTCATCTAAATTCACCAAAAAAATCACATATGTAGATGATACGATGATACACAACCTTTTAAAATATCTTGTCCAAACTTGACTTCATTTGTGAGATATAAAAATAACAAATTTCTAACCAAACGTTTCGATAGCTTTCTGGCTTGAAACTTGTTATTTTTATATCTCACAAATGAAGTCGAGTTTGGAAAAGATATTTTACAAGGTTGTGTATCATCATATCATCTACATATGTGATTTTTTGGTGAATTTAAATGAATTTTTTTATCATGGTTTGCATGGGTTTTAACGAAGGGTGAGGTTTCCACTTGATACGTTACCTATATAATTAATTGTTTTTATAAAGTAGGAGATTTAGAATGCTCCGAGCTTGCCTCTTTCAAGGAACTAGGCTGGTGGTCCACGCACTCGGGCAGATCCTCTCCTTGCTCCTCGGACTCGGGCACCTCCTGTGCCTAGATCTCCTGCGGATCTGCTCCTACCTGCTCTTCTGGCACAACTACTAGAACTTTCTCCTGTGATCTTGTATGATGCATATGTCGGTGGTCATGAGAATGCAAGTGACCGTCAATAATCATGATGCTTATGGATGGATGCAGATGAATGAACATGGTTAGTTACTTTCGACAAGTATGTGCAAATCTCTTCTACCAGGTAGTCAACATCATCTAAGAACATGTACCATAAGCACATGTCATCTACTGCATTCTCTTCTACTACTAACTATCATCATGCACCGCTAATCACCATATGACCACAAACATAGGTACTACTATACTAACACCACAATGTCTACCCTATCATGCCAAGTCATACCAGCAAGTCAAGGTGCTTCAAAGATACACCAAATCACACTAAATACCCTAATCATGCATAAAGCAATATTTAATTACCTAATATAAACTAAAGCTACAACTACCACATATACTTTCTGAACTCCTAAAATTCTGAGAAAAATACAGTAGCATGCTGGTGCTCAGTAGAGTCTATCATAAAAATTTCACATCAAGAGCATACATATGTTAGCCTACACAAAAATAACGAACTATGATGGATAAATGAGCATGAAAATACTTTGTACTATGAAAAGTATCAAACAACTGATTTGATATTTTCCCATGATCTACATAGTATAGAATCATTGTACAAAAAGTTTCACACACATGTATTATTCATATTTTTAGCCCTAGCAATTTTACAAGAAAACAACAATTAATACACATAAATTACTTAGCTATATTTTTCCATAGAACATGCATGTTATATATTTTTCACAGAAAGTGCATCACATGAGCAGATCAACAAAATTGGAATCACATTTTTCTGATACAAATTCTATTTACAATGCATTTCCTAAGATAACAACATTTTCAAGAATTAAATAAAGCCCTATAGAAAAGTATAACAAAATAGACATGCAATATTTTTAAACTATATATATAGTCAAGAAAAACACAGCAAAATTGGTTTCACAAATTTTGGACAAGTAATACTCAAGATATGATTTTTGGAAGCATTAACAGATTTTCTAGAAATCATTTTTCGAAAACAAAACGAAACCTAAACACTGGGTGCACCCGGTGCAGTGCACCCGCAGGCGCTGGTAGCTGAGGCTCGCTGGTCAAGCTGACCCCACACATTAGCCGGACCGAAGCAAAGGCGGCATTGACCGGCGGTAACTCGCCGTCGACGAGGTCACCGGCGTCGGGGTCACCTCCGCTGGCTTCCCCTCGTCAAGCTGCACCTAACTGACTAGAAAATGGAGCCAAGAGCTCACTGGTGCGAGCTCACCAATGGCCATGGCGGATGGCGGCGCTGGCGCGCGGCATTCCGGCTCACCGGAGCCCGGAGCGCGTCGAAGGCATGAGCTCGAACTTCTACACGACGAGGCGGCTCGATTATGCTAGAAAACGCAAAGAAAGAAAGGCAGAGTGGGGCCGGCGGCGAGGCGCGGAAGGCTCCGGCGAGCTCCGGCCATGGCACCGCGGCACAAGAACGGTCAACACGACCAATACCTTCGATGAAAACGGTTGCAAGTGAGCACAAACGAACAAGGACATCGCAGCGGAGTCACTGGCGAGACTAATTGATTGGAGGTGCGCCGGCGGAGCTGTAGCGGCTCTCGGTGGCGAGCTCGCCCGTGCGAGATTTCGAACTAGAGCGAGAGGAGACAAGGTGGAGTGAGCGGGTGGGAGCAGCAAGCGCACGCAGGCAGCGCTAAGATAGGCACGACATGGTCAGAGCGGGCACTGCCCCTCGCCGCCGGTGTACGATCGCCACACGGCGGACGTCGGCCGGGGCGAGGCGGGCGCATGCGCGAACGCGGCGCGGCGTGGGATAAGATATGGAATTGGCAAAATCCGACGAATATGGAATTGGCAAAATCCGACGAATATGGATTAGGATATCGGATAATTTCACTCCGTAGAAAGAATTCAAGATATACAAGGTTTGGGTGGTTGACCGCATCGATCTGCCATGTGGTGGCGTAGGCCTCCTTGGCGCCAATGGTGCACGCGAGGCACATGAACTGGAGTAGCACCACGGCCTCCTCATACTATCATGGTGAGGGCATTGTGTGGCGCGGTGGCGGTGGTGTGGCCGTGAGGGGGCACACTCGGAAAGGCCGGTAGCAACGGCCTTCGTGGGGAGGGTACCATGGGGTTGTGGCTCGTGGGGGTGGATTCAGTGACGTGTGGTGGTGGATCGGGAAGACTATTGGCAGCGTCCATCATGGAGAGGGTAACGTGGGGGCGAAATCGGAAGTCTGCAGTCAACGAGTCAGGGAGTCAGGGAAGCGACATTCCCATACGGGAACAGGATCGTGGAGCTGTGCTTTATAATGTAATTGTACTATGGAAATTTAATTGTTTCCAGAACAAGAAATGTGCTCATGTTTCACGTTTCCGGCTGTTAATGGTCGAGCACGGACAATATGATTGATGGTCGAGAAAGGGTGACAGTTGCATGCTCTTGTGATCTTGTTTTTAGACCTAATTAATGTTTATTACCCAATATTAGGTAGGGATAGTAAGTGTTACTAGACCCAACATTAGGTTGTCTTAGATGCACATCGAATGTTTGTTTAAACTCTTGTATCTTAATACAATAATGCGTAAATCTTTTGCGTATCCGAGAAAAAAAAAACTAAGACCACAACTATGGCTCCGGCCCTAGAGACCTTCCGCCTAGGTCCACCCATGCGAATAAGCATAATCCATCCACTACGCTTAAAATGGACTTATTTGGCATGGTTTGTAATGGCTCCAAAAATTTGTGAAAAATGGATACAAATGGCTACGCTCATGTATAGTGGGGTGCTCTCCTTTCAACAAAGTCTGACAGCAATGAGGTGGGTATTTGCAGAAAACAATGTATTATGAGGTGGCATCTCAAAAACAAAGTTGCATGTATAGCGGTTTTTTCATTTTTTTCTCCTAACCAGTCGAGATGGTAACTTAAGATAAATGTTAGACATTCATGGATGAAGTTAGGACCCGTAGCTAATCAAAAGTTGTGATGTTGCTCTTCTTAATATGTTCATATTTTAACATGCATATAGATGTTTTTATATTTGTCTAGTTGTAATATCTTTAGTTATCAATTATTCTGTATATGTACTTTTCTATCCTTATTTATGCTTGTTCTATTTGCCCCGCACCTCCACGTGTGTTTAATATATGTCTAGTTGAAACTTTATAGCTTGAATTAAGTGTTTGACGACAATACTTTAGAACTATATGTAGCACTTGGGGACAATTCTTATAACTGCATACTTATGTTATTTTGATATAGATTTAGGGTTACTTTACTTTTATGTTAATAATAATGCAGGCGTGGGTAGCTTATATGTAAATTTAAAATTACATTAGATTGTTTTTCATAATGGTGTAGATGAAAATTGTTTTACATTATATCTAGTGACATACCTGGATAATTTTTTAGGAAACAGAATAGAACAATGATTATTATTGTTGATGATAATTATAATGTATTATAAATAGATGGTCTCACGTTTCTAGTTGTATTAAGAATTAATATTTTTTATTTTCTAGCATGTCTATTAAAAATTAACATGGAGAGTTTAGGAAAAGGGTCTTCACTGGGTGATAGTATAGTATATTAGAGCCACGGACGTACTTAACGTTGCAGAGAGTCCAAGTAGTCAAGTAGGCTGATCCACCTGATGACATTCGGAATGTACAGGGGCCCTAGAATGTGACAAAAAAAACAAGAGACAATTTTACTAAAATTTAGTATTAGTAATCCATAACAAAAACAATATTCTATCAAGTCCTTCATGTTGTTCTCTAGTGGGTTGGTCGATGCATGCTCCAAATGAATAGAGCCCCATCGAACACCAAAATCAGAGTACAATCCTTATGTCGAATTCACCTACCAACCTTGAATCCTTAAATCCTTGGGTATACCGCAGGATCCAACATTTTAGAACCGGACCAAAACACATCTCAATCAATGAATAATTAACACCGGCGGTTAAATTGTCAAGTATAGCACATGCACTACATTACAACCTACGATCATTGGTGGCTTTAAACCAGCTTTCACTACCAGATTTCAAACTGGCAGTGAGTGTTAGCCTTGTGTTCACTATCGGTTGCTCAACGAGCATTGATGCCCTTTTCAAAAAAGAAAATAAACACCAAAAGGGGGGAAATTTGACAGAGAAAGGTGACAGAATCGAGAGGTGTGTGACTTAATCAGTTTTGATTGGAAGGAGGAGGTCACAGTTAACTGGATTTGATGTTATTTTCGGATCCATGCCTCATGTCACTATTAGCCGTTGTTAAAAAACAGGCAACAGCAGTGGTGCCTGTTTTTCTTCAACCAATAGTGAAAGCCCTATCACTGCTGGTGGCGAAACGATTGGCAGTGATAGGCCGGCAGGGATTGTGTGTTCTGTTGTCGCGAGGTTGTAAATTCAGCACCTTCAACTCTTAATCCATCAAGTTGAATGCTTGATTTCCTCTCCATAGCCATCGACGATGAGTTCAATGATTTGGAGTTAATATCCACAAGAGGAATGCCCATAGCCATCGACGATGAGTTCAATGATTTGGAGTAAATATCCCCAAGAGGAATGCCCACGAGTGTCACAGAACCTCCTAATTATGATGGCCTACAAGTACTCGTCATTGTCATAATGACCTCTGATAGTCGTACTTATGTTCACCATAACTTAAAAGGCCTGCTTTCCTCCGAACAGGATCCAATCACAGGAGTATTGCACTATTACAATAGTTTATTCAAAATATTCAACAGAGTAAAGTAGCGGAAGTTTTACAATAACTTAGGGTTACAAACTAGTTTTCAAACCTCAAACCTTATGTAGCATTATTACAAACCAGTAGTAGAGAAGTATCGATAGTAACTTTATTACATCACATAAGTGAGGTGCCTTGCCCAAAGGCCACACAGTCTACTCGTCGTCACTTTCTTCAGCCACGATGGTCATGCAACAAGGCTCAAAGCAGACTTGTTCATGAACCGCACCTGCAACAAGGGGTTCAACAAACCCTGAGTACGAGAGTACTCAACAAGACTTACCCGACTAAGACAAAGACTCCAAGGGCATGCTAGCTTTAGGGAATCAAGGTACGGGTATTCAAGAATCAAATTTTCTTTTGTAGAAAAGCTTACTAAAGTAAGTCCTTATTTTTAATATTTTACTTTTACCATTGATGGTTCATTAACCAATTCTAGGTGATCCTAATCTAGATCAAAGTAATTATCATCAAAACACTTCTCATTCTTTCTTTCAATTCCAGTTCTTAACTACGATGTAAGTCAGGTGATCAAGTCTCCATAACCGAGGAGCAAACGACGATTCGAACCGATTATACCCAGCTGGGGATCTCTAACATCACGACATATGTAGAACCGAATCTTGCATATATCAACCCTCATTTAAATCTCCCAAAACCAGAACGTGCCCATCGCCACCCGAGAGTACAGTACTCCTCGAACCCGACCTGATTCTAGCCCCGAGGGTACACGCTACTCTCGCCATCTCTCCACTCCCAGTGCGAGGTTAGACGTTCTCGTAATGGAATCACTAATATTTTGGGCTTACCCAAGGCATGAGGCTAGTTGCAAAGTCTCGAAACACAAGCAGGCTCACAACGGACGGTCATTAACTGACAAGGTGAAAACACTACATTGAGACTCCTTTCCCAATGCATGTTAGCAGTGGCCAAACCACCCGCCCGATCTTTCAAGTTCATTCTCATCTTTCAATATTCATTAAGTATGCCGTCATGGCCATGTAAACATTCATTTAAAAGCTTAATTCATAAGCATAGCAAAGCATACTGCGCATTTTCAGTAAAACAGGTATCAAGGTTGATATCGCAATAATCAAGGATGACAATGCAGCAATTAGGTTATCACTCAACTCCTAATTACTTAATGCGATAAACCATAATATAAATAATAAAGATTTGTAAATATCAAGGTAGGGTTTAAATGCACCGGGGCTTGCCTTGCTCTGACGCGATGACTAACTCGGACTCACCGACTCCGACTTCCGGTCCGGAACCCACCGACGATAACTCTTCTCCGGAAGCTTGCTCGGCAACTTCGACTTCTTCGAAAGCGGAAACTACACGGGTACATAACATGCTTCAACATGATGCTCAATGATAAACATGGTTCTTGATGATGATATGCCACGATTTACGACTTGAGTATAACTTTCCTTCGCGGTACAGTCGCAAACAGAAAACCTACTAACTAGTAGCCACAACTCCAGCGATACCAGCTTTTATCACTAAGTAAGTTACTAACGAACTCAAACATGAAATTAAGGTGCCAAAGATCACCCAAGAGTAGTGACCTAAGGACATCACTCAATCAAAAGGGCACACAACACTTAAAGTTATCAAATTAACATTTATTTACTATTTAATTAATTAGGGCATAATTAATAGTTGATCATACTTTATCTAAACAAGCCTAAACTTTTTCTATGGATTAAGAATGACCTAAAACAATGTCACAATAAATTTCATAATTTTTGGATTAATAAATTAATTATTAAAATTCATGAAAGTTGCATTTAATCTTTATTGGAACTAATTAAATCTACTGCACAAAGTAAGCAAATTCAGGATTTAATATTTTTTCTAGATAGTTTACACATTGAGAAGCTCACACACAAATTTTCAGGAATTTTGGAGCTCTACACAATTTTTAATGAAATAAACAAATAGCATCACTATTCAAAATTTTGAAAAAGAAAAACAAAATCGAACTCGGGCCGATTTTCTTTTCTCCTTCCGGTCCAGCCCAGCCGATCGGCCCACACGCCCGCGCTCGCGCTCGCTCCTGAGCGGCCTAGCACCGCGCCCGCGGCCCAGCAGCGCAGCCCGCACCGGTCGCTCGCCCCCGCGCGCGCTCACTCTCTCGCTCGCTCACTGACAGGACGGCCCCGCCTGTCATCCCTCTCCTCTCGCTCTCCCGTTCACTCCCGCGCGCTCACTCACCCCCGCGTGGTGGCCGGTCGGTGACCGGGGCTTCGGTCGACCAACTAACCCGACCAACACCAACTACACCTTCCCACGACTCCGTTTTACTAATTTGCACCATGGTTCGAGCTCCGGTGACACTTCACCGACGACGGTGGCGGCTCGGCAACTAGGTGACCGACGACTCGATGAAACAAAGGTGTAAAGCTTAAACTGACTAGCCAGGGAGCACCAGGGGCGTACCACGATCACAGAAGCGTGATCGGTTGAAGCGGAAAGGCACTGGAGGCGGCTGGCCACGGTGGCGGAGCTCACCCGGGACGGCGGCGACCCGAGGTGGAAGACGAAGGCTCCCCGGCGATCCTAAGCGGTAGCGTCTACACCGAGAGGCGCAAAAGGTTCGCAAGGTGATGGCGGAGCGATTAGCGAGATGGAGATGGCTGCGGTGGAATAGGGAGGGCGAATTTGGCCAGAGAAAGGAGGATGGTGGTGATGGCGATGGTGAAACCGAACGACGACGGTGACGGTGACGGTCTTTTTATAGGGCTGTGAAGCCAAAGAATCAGCTGGAGAGCGCGAGGCGGTCACTGTGGTCGCGATGGCAGGATGGAAGGCCATGGAAGCGGCCAGCGCGGCGGCAGCGGCTCGCCGGTGCCCATGTCGTCTGCTGCCCGGCGGTGATTCGTCGATGCACTGTAGCTGTCCCCCTCTAAATTTTGAATTTCAAACTGTTTTCTCAAATTACTTTCAAATTCATGTAACAACTTGAAAAATTCCCAAGATATGAAATCTTCAGAATTTCAAGCTCTACAAGTTTTGTATTGAACACTTTTTCAAATTCTAACTGGATTTTGAAATTTGAGTTTAAATTCAAAAGGGGACACATTTTGGGGATTTGGTAATTTAGAAATTACTTTGGATTTTATATTGAAACTTCAAAATCTCCAAACACCAAAGTTGTTCATCTAAACAAGACCTACAACTTTGTTGTTCAAAACATTTTCAAATTCTGCATCCATTTTGAAATCTTAGTTTGGGGACAAAAAGGGGTCAAATCTGAAATTTGTTTGTTTTCAAAATTGCTCCACATTTTACACTAAAACTTTGAAAACTCAAAACACCAAAGTTGTAGCCCTTGAAAAGTTATACAAACTTGGTTTTTAACTTTTTTCCAAATTTTTCTTAGATTTTGAATTATTTCAAAAGGGGTAAAACAGGGTTTTGAAATTTAGGGTTTTCGGAAGAATTTTCAATTGGAATTTGTTGCTACTTTAATTAGTGATTACTTAGTGATCAAACCATCATCCAAGGGCATCATTTAGACCAACATGACAGGGTTGACCAAATGCCACTCTTGGTTGACCAATTTAGCTTTTGAAATTTTTTTACATTTTCCCCAAATTTGAATTTAAATTCGAATCGGAAAACTCGTGACAAGTTTTTGGACTCCAACTCAAACTCAAACTTGGAGCTTCATTTTATGTGTTGTACTTGAGCTCATACCCTACACTTGACACTAGTGTGCAACACAGTCACACACCTCAAATTACGCAGGGCACGGACTAAGTATTTGCGGTGGCATTCAAAAATAGGGTTTTCGTTTCGGATCGCACCACGGAGAAGCACATCCAATCTAGATAAGTAAACTTGTTTTAGTTGATGCATAACAAGGTTGACCTAATCATGGATGCTTTGCGATGCATTATGATGACATGGCAGATTAATTAGCACTATAACACCCGGGGTGTTACAACGAGCACCCTTGCTCGTGCAAATACTAATAATAAACTGACCTCCTCATGATGAAATCAACTCTCGCGTCAGTGATCCCCATCGTTGTAGTCGTCGAAGTCATCTCAGATAACAAACTCTCATGCAAACATAGGGATGATTTTGCCAGTAGATTTATTTGAAATAAATATAAACAAACTTAACAAAAAAGAATGCTTAACTATAAACGATGGATGATGCCATCTCCTTCTTGCTACCGGTGGCATCGTTGCAGAGGAAGGGGGCCTTAAGGCGGCTGTGCCGAGGTGCTTGGCAGCAGCTTGGAACCTAGAATTGGTGGCTGATATCTCCTTATCTAATGTGCTACTCCCTCGATCCTAAAATAGACTTATTCCTACAATCATATAAAGTCAAAGTATTTTTAAGTTGAACCAATTGTATATGAAAGAATAAGGGTATGTTTGTATCCATATTAAACTCCAAGAGCATAGGTAAATCGGCTGTCTAAAACAACTAGCAGGTAACCCCGTGCTTCGCGCGGGTGGGAAGCTGACAATGTATAGGATAAACAATGGTTTGAGTCAATTACGATGCAAACATAACATTTGGTTGTCTCACAGGAGGGGGGTAAATTATATAGCACTTTAAGACCAAAAGAAACATCAAATTTAATAGTATATAAAAAGTTTACAAATAGTGCAATACTCAGGTGTCGGTGTTCAGACCCGAGGGGGTCCTAAACCAACGAGTAAAATGCTGCGTGTCCCTTTCCTGGATGGTGATGCAAGGAGAACACACGGGGGTTTATCCTGGTTCGGGCAAAAGAAGGCCCTACGTCCAGCGGGGGTGAGAGAGATTTGTATTTCCTTGCACCGAGGTGCTTGCGTAGGGGTTACAAGCTTGCGAGAGAGGGTGTCGAGCCCAAGTCTCAAAAGGGAAAAGAAAGAGTACAAGATGATTGCTTGAGATGTTGGTCGCTACGTGGTGTGTGTCTAGCTGTTCGTCTGATCATCCTCCGTCCCCCGTTGTAGAGCCCCGGCCTCCCCTTTTATAGGACGTGAGGAGACCGAGACAACGGGGGCCTTGAAACGATGTTTTGTCGATCTCTGTTTGAGATAACTGTAGCGACGTGCCCTAGAAGTGGGAGGCCATCCCTGGGCACGTGATGTCGTAGAAGGTGAGGTGCTGAAATGACCCGGAGCACCGTGCCATACCGTCCTTTCTCCCTTGTTGCGCTGTGTCGGTGGTCGAGGTCGGGTCGAGGCCGGACGGATAAGTCCGAATCCCCGAAACTACGGTATACGGACCTTGTCGTATCCTCCCTCGAGGGTTAATTGTGACGCACATGACGAGGCATGGTGGGAATAGTGACGTTTTTCACCTCCCATCACGGGATGGGCGGTAAAACAGTGAAAACTGACACAGGTATTGTTCCCACGCCGATCCAGACCGTGGCCATGCCGGTAGGTGATGGTTGGTAGGTTGCATTAAATGCTCTGACTTTTCGTCCCGTGGTAGGTAGAGACTGATGGGGTCGAGCGCCTCGACCCGGGCTCACGCGAGTCGTAACGCTCCCGGGGGGGCGGTCGAGCCCCGCGCGGGTCGGAGCACGGTCGAGGCCTCCCGTCGAGGGGGCCTCGTACGAGTCGGAGACAGGACGCGGTCGAGGCATTTTGTCGAGCCGGCCTCGTACGAGGCGGACCTGTCGCACGTAGTGGGTTGTGATTTATCGTGACTTAATCGTTTTAGTTTTTATTATCGTTAAATGTGGGTACCCCTATACTATTGGTACCGACAGTAGCCCCCGAGCCTTTAGGTGAGTGTACATTCACTCTCCTTGAGGCTTTTTACCGATGAACTGGAGTCATAGCGTCGTTTATCTTTTTTAGCAGGGATGCCTAGGTGTTCTCAGTACTTTTCCGGTGGGGGCGCGCGAGCGCACCCGCCGGGTGTAGCCCCTGAGGCCTCGGTGGAGTATTGAGAAAATCTCCTCCGAGGTCTTGTTTATATTTTATCAGGGAGTAATTGATGCGGCCGAGCCCCCGAGCCTCGCGCACGAGGTCGATCAGAGTCCCTACCGTCTTTCGTTGTCCGTCCCTCGCGCTCTTCCTTCGGAAAGGAAGAGGAGGGGTGGGGAACGTCGTACTACCCCGTTTGGGCGAGTCCGGCGATCTCCGGTGAGCTGCTAGCGGGGAGATTCGAGTGAGAGTTCGTGCTCCAGTCGTTAGGAGTCGGCTTGTGGCCCGGAGGCACTCTACGAAAATGCCAAGGAGTGGTCGTGCGGATGTCGGTTCCCTTCGACGGGATCCGAGGGCTCGTTGCCTCCCCCGTGGGGATTCCTGCTTCGACCTCGTCCTCTGGCCTCGAATACGTCCTGGGGTGCCTCGAGAGCGTGGCTCGAGCCCTGGCCATGTATGAGCGCATCCCTGGTCGTCCCTTGCTCTGTGCTCGAGGGCGGCTGTCGAAACCCAGGTCGAGGGCCAGCCTCTGTCCCCTCGAGACTTAAAGCGGGCCCGGAGCCCGTTAGCGGAATCTCGGAATATCCGTCCGCGGATCTCGCCCCGCCCGTTTAGCCAGGCGCGCCTTTTTAGGGCGAGATCGGCGCGGTAGTGGGCGGCGTGGCGTTCGGTTGCTGCGTGGGGACGGCCACGTGCCCCGCTCCTGTAAGGCACGAAGGACGGTTAGGTGGGCGCATTTATTACGGGAAACTGTTCCTACCTTTTCGCGCGGCCGTTGAACTTCTTCCCGGTCTATAAAAACGAGGCCCGGGGGTCTGTGTTCCCCTCCGGTTCTTTGCGTTCTTGCCATCCTTTGCCTTAGGAAACCCTAGCCCCCTTGCGCTTTCCGTCCGCATTGCCGCCGCCGCCGCCCTTTTTCTCCACACTTTTCCTTCCCGTCGGCGCTGATGGCTGGAAAGAGCCAATTCCTTGCTACCGACGGCTGGGCCTCCTCTTCCGTGACGGAGAAGAAGCTGGAGGAGCTGGTCGCGGATGGGTTGCTGCGGCCGAGGACGAGCCGGTCGCGGCCGGAGTGGATCGCGCCGCCGTCGACCCATCGGGAGCCGGCCCCCCCCGGAAGGCTACGTGGTGAGCTTCGTAAGCTTCCACGAACGGGGGTTCGGTATCCCGTCGTCGGTCTTCATGCGGGCACTCCTCCACTACTACCGGGTGGAGCTCCACCACCTCGCCCCCAACGCCATTGCGCAGGCCGCCATCTTCGCGGCGGTCTGCGAGGGATACCTCGGGGTGGAGCCGCAGTGGAACCTGTGGCTCCACCTTTTCAAGGCCGAGCTTTTCGCGCGGAACGCGGGAGCGAAGGGCGCCTTCTACGCAGTGCGGGTAGGGAGCTGCGTCCTTCAGTTGAGGTCTAGTCGGACGGACCAGTATATCCCGGCGCGCCTCATCTCTTCGAACAGCGGGTGGCACACGGGCTGGTTCTACCTCCGCAACGACGAGAACCAGCTGCCGAAGTATACCGGCCGCGTGCTGACCGCCCGGGAGGACAACTGGGTGTACGGCGTGCCGGACGTCGAGAAGCCGCGCCTGGACCCGTTGCTGGCGGCGCTGCAGCAGCTTCGTGCTCGAGGCCTGACGGCGGCGGCAGTAGCGACGGCGTTCCACCGTCGTCGGGTGATGCCGCTGTGCCTACGCCGCCTGCGCCTCGACCAGATGACCCCGGAGGCGTCTTTGGAGGGGAGCCGGATGTCGCACGAGACCCTCACCCCCGAGGAGGGGCTTCGCCGAGCCCGCCGGATGGTGGGGACCTTCAAGGCGGAGGAAGCCGACCGGCTCCCCATGAGGCCCACTGAGGGGTTCGAGCCCGTGGTAAGTTCCTTAGCACGTTTGTCTTTTAGTTCGGTTCGTCTTTGAGACCTTCCCCTAATCCGGTCGACGCCATTGTGCAGGACCTATCGGCGCTGCAGGAGACACGACCGCCGGTTCCGGAGGACCGACCTGCTCAGGACGCTCGACGGGAGCACGCCTCGAAGCAGAAGGCGGTCAAGGAATCGACCAAGAAGCGGGCGGCCCGGAAGTCCAGGGAGAAGGAGGCGCGGAGGAAACTCCGGCGCCAACAGGCCCTTGACGGGCTCCCTTTGGAGCCGTCGCCTTCCGAAACCATGTCGGGAGGGGACGACGGCAGCAGCGGCGAGGATGACGACGCCTTGTCGCGGTACGAGGCCGCGACCGGGCTGGGGAACCTCCCCGACATCCGCCCTCTGCTGGAGCCCCTCGCGGGGCCATCCTCCTCGGTCGTTGTGGTCGAGGAGGTCGAGGAGGACGACGAGGAAGAGGAGAAGAGGAAGAAGAAGAAAGAGGAGGAAAAGAGGGAGGCGGGCCCCTCGGCGGGAGGGGCCGCCTCGCCCCGGACCCAGCCAGAGGGGTCAACGGGGGCACCTGCCCCAGCCCAGGCCCCGCAAGCTCAGGCGGGGACGGGGGCGGGGGTGCCGACATCGTCGTCGGCGGTGCCCTCGTCAGGCGTGAAGACCCGAGGCCAGTTGGCCTCGGAGGCGCAGAAAGCGCGTAGCGGCGCGCCGGCGAGAGCCCCGAGGAGCGCCCGGTCCGCGGGTGGGACTGCCGCGAGGCCGCCGCCTGCGACCTCGAGCGGCTCGGACCGTGGGGGGTCGAGGCCCCTGGTGCCGATCTCTGGGTAAGTTTCTGAACAGAAAGGGACTCGTCTTATCTTTTAATTTCGTTGGTCGACTTATCCTTTATTTTTCAGGCTGAAACGGAAGGCGGAGACCATGGGGCCCACCCCCGTGAAATCCCTTCGAGCCAGCGCCGCCGTCCTTAACCGGTCGGCGGAGCAGGACGCGGCCTGGGTCCGGGAGGTCGAGGCTGCGAAGGAGCGCCGTCGGCAGCGGGAGGCCGCGGGTGCCTCGACGGCTGCCGGCCCCGATCCTGCGGTGGCGGGGTCAGAGCCGGCAAGGATGGTGGCGCCCGGCCCGGTCGAGGCGGAGCCTAAGGCGCTGCCCTCGACTGAGGCCGCCGTCGAGGTGGCCGCGGAGGAGGCGGCCGCCGAGGCGACCGCGGAGGGGGCTGCACCAGCACCGGAGCAGGAGGTGGCGCCGGCGAGGGAGCCGCAGCCGCAGCAAGACCTACCGGCGCGGCCGGTGGGCATGACGGAAGGTGGGGCCGTCGGGCCTTCTGCCGGAGCCCCGGAGGCGGTGGCGCCGGAAGTTGAGGCGCCGGTCACGGGGGTACCGGCGGTTGGAGCGCCGGCTTCCGAGCCGCCGTCGGGCGAGATACCGGCCGCAGCGGCATCGACGGCAGAGGTGCCGGCTCCGGAGGCGCCGGCTGCCGAGGGGCCGGTCACTGCCGAGGGACGGGCGCCCGTGGTCGTCATCCTCGACGACGCCCCCCTGGACAAGGGAAAGGAGATAGTGGGGGCCGAGGAGGGCGAGACTACAAGCCGGGCGGAAGCCTCGGCCCCTGCCGGGGGGGCGAGCGAGGGTAACGAGGCCGGCCCTTCGACCGGGCCGGGAGGCGCCCCGGCTGCGCCGTCGTCGTCGTGGCCAGACTTCGCTGCGATGGCGATAGCGCGGGCCGAGGAGGAGATCCCGAGGTGGGGAGGGCCGCCCCTTGCGTTCAAGGATGCCGCGAACCTCGACGGCGAGCCCATCCTTATCCTGAACGACAGGGATGAGGTCCACCGCTGGCAGTACCTCGAGGGCGTCCACCGGCATCTCGCTCGGCTGCTCAGCGTGGCGTCCGACGCCGTTTCGCGGGGCATGCTGGATGCCACCGAGGTATGATTAATTTGCCGGCTTATTCCGTGGCTCTTTGTATCTTTTTCCTTGGGATTCATTATGCTTTTTGGTTTTCCTTGAATTAGGAACTCAAGGAGACCTCCCGCCGAAAGTCGCTCTTCATCCGGGGTGAGAGCGGTGTGTGGGCGTCGCTGTCCCGGCAACGGGCCCTGGTCGAGGAGACTCAAAAGAGGCTCGCCGATCGGTCCGCTGAGATGGCGGAACTGCGCACTGCCTACTCGACGGTGAAGGAAGAGGCGATCCAGGCATGGGCGGCGGAAGCCTCGATGCGCACCGAGGTGGACAAGGCCCGGGAAGAGGCTGCCCAGGCCCGCCGAGACCTCGAGCCCCTGTCGGCGCGGGTCAAGGAGCTCGAGGAGGACGTTTCCCAGGCTGGCCGTCAGCGGGACGCCCTCAACGTCCAAATCGGGCAGGTGACAGCCCAGCTTGGTGCGCTGAAGGGCGAGGTCTCGGTGCTGAATGGGGCCGTCCAGGAGAAGGACGCGGCGCTCCAGACCGCCCTCCAAGAGATCGAGGCCCTGAAGGCGGCCGTTCGTGAGAAGGACAGCGCCCTCCTGGGGCTCGAGCGGACGTGCGGGGGGCTCCGCGACGAGGTCGTGGGTTTGAAGACCCATGTTGGAGGTAAGTAGCTCGTAGCAGCTATGTGGCTGAGGCGGCGTGTCAGGTGCTAATCTGCCTTGTTGTATTTCAGAGCTGGAGCGCGAGAACCAGGAGGCCCACTCGACCGCGAACTCCCTACAGAGCCTCCTGGAAGCCGAGACGCAGAGGACCCAGCTGCTCCAGGGCGCGATCACCTCGGTGTGTGACGGTCTGGGGGTCGAGCCCGACGTCGACACCGGAGAAGATGCTCCGGGGAACTCCTTCGTCCGTCGGGTAGCGGCGCTAGGTCACCTCGCCCGGGAGAAGATACGGGACAGCCTCCACCACGGCGTGAAGAGGGCGCTGGCCGTCGTTCGCTCGGGCTTTGTGTTCGACATGGAGCTCGTCGCCGACGGCTTCATCACAGACCCGGAGCGGACGGACGCGGAGAACGCGGACGCTTGCTTGGATCTGATCGAAGCCGCGGAGGGGCCTGGGAGCCGTCTGGCCTCGCTCTTTGAGCCCGAGGTGGTGCCGCCCGCTGACGACGAAGGCCTGTGAGCCAAATCTGGGCACGGAGGCCCATGTAATAAGTTAGTTATTTTGATTTTTAATCGTAATGGCCGTAGAGGCCTTAAGAACTCAAAACTTAAACTAGTTCGTGACGGATCTAGTTTTATTCGAGCCTTTTTTCCCTTTTGGCTTGGGTTGTGTTCTCGTACGATTTACTTAACACGCAGTCGCGCCCTTTGGCGTAGGGAGCGAGTGGAGGTACCGTAGCCTCGGGGGCGTAAGTGATCTCGCGGCTCGACTGCCCTCGAGCTCCAGGGTGGTCTCGCGGCCTCGTAGATCGCGTGAGAAACTGACCTAAGCGGCAGGGAGTGTGCTGCTCTCTTTCAAAGTTAGGAACGGTTATAAGACCTACTTAGCGTGCGGTCGCGCCCCTAGAAGGCATGAGGGGTGAGTGGAGGTACCGTAGCCCCGGAGGCTTAGGTGATATTCCTGGCTCGAGGGCCCTCTCGCACCTTAGGGTGCTCTTGCAGCGAAGTCGATCGGAAAAGTGGTTCTTAAATTTAAAAGAGAGTACACGTTTTTTTCAGGGACTGGGGGGTTCCCCCCTTGTAGCCCCCGAGGGAGGGTCGATTCTGGGAGTGCAGAGTCGATCCTTCCTCATTGCGAAAGTTTGAACATTGCTGTATTCTTTATTGATGAAAAAGGAAATACAAGGCCTCGAGGCTTTCTAAGGAAAAAAGCGACGTAGCTGTTCAATGTTCCAAGCGTTGGTGAAGATTTCGCCTTTCTCGTTGGATAGCTTGTAAGTGCCCGGCTTTAGTACTTCTGCGATGATGTACGGTCCTTCCCATGGTGGCGTGAGCTTGTGGCGTCCCTTGGTGTTCTGGTTCCGACGTAGCACCAAATCGCCGACGTTGAGGTCACGCCTGCGTATGTGTCTGTCGTGGTAGCGTCGGAGACCCTGCTGGTACCTGGCAGAATGCAACAAAGCCACATCTCGGGCTTCCTCGAGCTGGTCGAGGGCGTCCTCTCTTGCGGCGTCGTTATTTCTTTCGTTGTAGGCTTTTAACCTTGGGGATCCGTATTCTATATCAGTCGGAAGCATAGCCTCGGACCCGTAGACTAAGAAGAACGGAGTGAACCCCGTGGCTCGACTCGGCGTTGTTCTCAGGCTCCACAGGACCGAGGGTAGCTCGGCGGCCCATCTTTTGCCGTGTTTGTTTAGCTTGTCGAAAATTCTGGGTTTCAGGCCTTGCAGGAGCATGCCATTGGCACGCTCTACTTGGCCGTTCGTTTTTGGATGAGCTACGGCCGACCAGAGCACGCGAATGTGATGGCGGTCACAGAAATCCAGAAACTTTTTACCAGTGAACTGGGTGCCGTTGTCAGTGATAATGCAGTTCGGAACCCCAAATCGATGGATGATGTCGGTAAAAAAGATGACGGCTTGTTCTGACCTAATACTGGTGATGGGACGAGCCTCGATCCACTTGGAAAACTTGTCGATTGCGACAAGCAAATGGGTGAAGCCACCAGTAGTTCTTTTCAGCGGTCCGACGAGGTCGAGCCCCCAAACGGTAAACGGCCACGTGATGGGAATGGTTTGTAGAGCATGTGCCGGGAGGTGAGTCTGCCTTGCATAGTACTGACAACCTTCGCAGGAGCGTACTAGCTTGACGGCGTCGGAGACCGCGGTCGGCCAATAGAACCCTTGTCTAAAGGCGTTCCCGACGAGGGTTCGAGGCGCAGCGTGGTGACCGCAAGCCCCCGAGTGCAGGTCGTTGAGCAGGTCCCTGCCTTCCCTGTTTGTGATGCAACGTTGGAGAATGCCCGTAGGGCTGCGGCGGTACAGCTCCCTACTGTCACCAATGATCACAAAGGTTTTGGCCCGTCGAGCGATCCGTCGGGCCTCGGTCTTACTCAAGGGGAGGTCCCCTTGGATAAGATAGTCGAGGTATTGTGAGCGCCAATCAGTCTCGATGTCAGATGGTGGGGTCGATCTTTCCACCTGCATGGCCTCGGCCCCGGTCGAGGGGGCCTCTGCTTCTGGTGGGGGGTCGAGTGACGACCCGTCGACCCCTCCGTCCAACCCAAGGTCGACGGATGGCCGTTGGAGATCTTTTGCGAAAACGTCGGGTGGGACCGTAGTTCGACTTGACGCGATTTTTGCGAGTTCATCGGCGGCCTCATTATATTTGCGTGCTATGTGGTTGAGCTCGAGGCCATGAAATTTGTCCTCGAGGCGTCGTACCTCTTGGCAGTAGGCTTCCATTTTGGGGTCGCGGCAGCTCGAGCTCTTCATGACTTGGTCGATCACTAGCTGGGAATCGCCTCGAACATCAAGGTGTCGGACCCCGAGCTCGATGGCGATCCTTAGCCCCGCGACGAGTGCCTCGTATTCGGCGACGTTGTTGGATGCAGGGAAATGGAGCCGGATGACGTAGCGCATGTGAACCCCGAGGGGTGAGATGAAGAGCAAGCCCGCGCCTGCTCCTGTTTTCATCAAAGACCCATCGAAGTACATGGTCCAGAGCTCGGCCTGGAGCTGCGCGGGAGGGAGCTGGGTGTCGGTCCATTCAGCCAAGAAATCTGCCAACACTTGTGACTTTATGGCTTTGCGCGGCGCATAGGATAGGGTCTCGCCCATGAGCTCGACCGCCCACTTGGCGATCCTACCCGTAGCTTCCCGGTTCTGGGCTATCTCTCCCAGGGGGAAAGAAGAAACCACAGTAACTGGGTGGCCCTCAAAGTAGTGTCGGAGCTTACGCCGTGTCAAGATGACAGCATAAAGCAGTTTCTGGATTTGGGGGTAACGGACCTTGGTTTCTGAGAGCACTTCACTAATGAAATAGACCGGCCTTTGGACGGGCAAGGCATGAGCTTCTTCGGCCCGTTCGACGACCAGGACTGCGCTGACTACTTGTGATGTCGCAGCGACATAAAGTAGGAGCGGCTCTCCTGGGGTCGGAGGGACGAGAATTGGCGAGTTAGTGAGTGCGACCTTGAGTTTGGTGAGGGCTTCCTCAGCCTCGAGGGTCCAGGAAAAATGCTCCGATTTCTTTAAGAGGCGGTACAGAGGGAGCGCTTTTTCGCCGAGGCGCGAAATGAAACGGCTGAGCGCCGCTAAGCAGCCCGTGACCCTCTGTACGCCTTTCAAATCTCGGATGGGGGCCATCTTGGTTATCGCAGAGATTTTTTCTGGATTGGCCTCGATGCCCCGCTTGGACACGATGAACCCCAGAAGCATCCCCCGGGGGACGCCAAAAACGCACTTTTCTGGATTGAGCTTGATATTCTTTGCTCGAAGGCATTTGAAGGCGACGTCGAGGTCGTCTACTAGATTGTCGGCTCGTTTGGTCTTGACTACGATGTCATCGACGTATGCCTCGACGGTTGGTCCGATGTGTTCTCCGAAAACGTGCTGCATGCATCGCTGGTACGTTGCCCCTGCGTTCCGGAGACCGAAGGGCATCGTGACGTAGCAATACATGCCGAAAGGAGTGATGAATGAAGTCGCGAGCTGATCGGACTCCTTCATTTTTATCTGATGGTAACCGGAGTAAGCGTCTAAGAACGAAAGAGTTTCACATCCCGCAGTTGAATCAACGATTTGATCAATGCGTGGCAAAGGAAAGGGAACTTTCGGACATGCTTTATTCAAACTAGTATAGTCTACACACATCCTCCACTTCCCACTCTTTTTCCTAACTAATACAGGATTAGCTAGCCACTCGGGATGGTGAACCTCCTTGATGAACCCGGCCTCTAGTAGCTTGTGGATCTCTTCGCCGATGACCCTGCGCTTCTCCTCGTCGAAGCGGCGCAGGCGTTGCTTCACCGGTTTGGACCCGGCCCGGATCTCCAAGGCGTGCTCGGCGACTTCCCTGGGTATGCCCGGCATATCCGAGGGACTCCACGCAAAAATGTCGACATTTGCGCGGAGAAAGTCGACGAGCACGGCTTCCTATTTCGGGTCGAGGGTGGCGCTGACGTTCAGCGCCTTCCCGTTGGGCTCAGCGGGGTCGAGGGGCACGAGCTTGACGTCCTCCGCGGGCTCGAAGCTGCCGGCGTGGCGTTTCGGATCGGGAATCTCGTTGGCGAGACCGTCGAGGTCTGCGGCCAAGGTTGCCGATTCCAAAACCGCCTCGCCATGCTCGACGCACTCGACGTCGCACTCGTAGGCGTGTTCGTATGAGGGCCCTACTGTGATGACGCCGTTTGGGCCGGGCATCTTGAGCTTGAGGTAGGTGTAGTTTGGCACGGCCATGAACTTGGCGTAGCACGGACGCCCGAGGATGGCGTGGTATGTCCCACGGAATCCGACCACCTCGAAGGTGAGGGTCTCCTTCCTGAAGTTGGCCGGTGTGCCAAAACAAACGGGCAGATCGACCCGTCCGAGGGGTTCTGCCCGCTTTCCTGGCACGACTCCGTGGAAGCCCCCGACGCTAGGTTGCAAGCGCGCCCTTTCGACCCCCAGGAGGTCGAGGGTCTGGGAGTAGATGATGTTGAGGCTGCTTCCGCCGTCCATGAGTACCTTGGTGAGGCGTGTGTTGGCGATGACGGGATCAACGACAAGTGGGTAGACCCCCGGATTGGGGATGTAGTCCGGATGATCATCACGGTCGAAAGTGATGGCCACCGCGGACCAGTCAAGGAAGCGAGGGACCGCCGTTTGCACGGAGAAGACCTCACGCCGTTCTCGCTTGCGCTGGCGCGCTGAGAGGCGGGTCGAGGGTCCTCCGTAGATCATGAAGCAATCGTGGATCTCGGGGAATCCCTCCTCCTTGCCATCACCCTTTGGGTCTTCCTTCTTGTCGGTGGTCTTGTTGCTAGCGCCCTCGAAGTACCTGCGGAGCATATGACAATCCTCGAGGTTATGGTTAGTGGGTCCCTTGTGGTAAGGGCACGGTTCTTTAAGCATTTTGTCGAAGATGCCCCCGCCGGGGGGGCCTCGAGGCTTTTTGCGTTCGGTAGCAGCGACAAGCTCGTCGGCCGGGGCCTCGAGCTTGCCCTGCTGGCCCTTCTTCTTCTTGCGGTTGTTCCTTTTGGAGCCCCGGGTGGAGCTCACGGGATCGTCGGCTTTCTGCTTCCCAGTGTCCTGCTCGCCGCCAAAGATGGCACCAACTGCCTCCTCGCCGGCGGCGAAGTTGGTGACGATGTCCATCAGCCCGTTGGCAGTGAGTGGGGTGTGACGGCCTAACTCTCGGACCAACTCCTTGCAAGTGGTGCCCGAGAGGAAGGCCATGATCACATCAGAGTCGGTGACATTGGGGAGCTCCGTGCGTTGCCTGGAGAAACGCCGAATGTAATCCCGGAGGGGTTCACCTGGCTTCTGCTTGCAACTCCGGAGGTCCCACGAGTTGCCGGGGCGCATGTAAGTTCCCTTGAAGTTTCCTTCGAACACCCTTACGAGATCACCCCAATCGTGGATCTGTTGGGGTGGCAGGTCCTCGAGCCAGGCTCGAGCGGTGTCGGAGAGGAACAGGGGAGTTGGCGGATGATGACTCGGTCGTCGGTGGCCCCGCCCAACTGACATGCCAAGCGGAAGTCGGCGAGCCAAAGTTCGGGTTTGGTCTCGCCGTTGTACTTGGCAAGAGTCGTGGGAGGGCGGAACCGCGCCGGGAGTAACGTCTCACGGATTGCCTTGCTGAAGACCCGAGGGCCCGGAGGCTCGGGTGAAGGGCTGCGATCCTCCGAGCTGTCATAGCGCCCGCCCCTATGCACGTGGTAGCCCCGAGCCACACCGTCACCGTGCTTGCGCGTGCGGCGCTCGACGATGTTGCCACGGGTGTCTCGAGGCGCTTGGTCATGAGCGACGGGCTCAGGGGCGGGAACCATCCGGATCCGTCGGGCAGGTTCGGGATGAACCGAGGCCTCCCTCTCTCGCCGAGAGGGCTCCGCGAGCCGCTCCGAGGCAGGCTCGCGTCGCCTCGAGGCAGAGCTCTCGGCCTGCTGCAGGGCAGCGGTCTCCAGGAGTTCTCGGATCTCATCTCGAGCCCGGCGCGCTTCGGAATTCGATGGCTCGGGCATGTTGCGGAGGAGCATGGCGGCGGCGACGACATTCTGGCTGGCTCGAGCGAAGACCGGGGGATCGGTCATCCGGTCCTCGTCGATGCGGCGGTTGACGTCGCGAGCTCTTTCGCGAGCTCTCCCGCCAAGTACGCGTTCCGCACGCTCATGCTCGAGAGTTTGTTGGAGTAGACGCAGATTTTCTTGTTCTTCGTCGAGCCTCTCCCGCAACTCGCGGATTTGGTCGAGCTGCGCCCCCTGATCCGCAAGGAGCTGAGCCTCGCCTTGCCCGACAGGGTGCCCGTCATGAGGGGGCGCGTGCCTTCCTCCGACCGGCTGTTCTTCCTGCGAATCCGACGCGCCTTCAACATCGACGTTGAAGCACTCGCGGGTCGGATCGTAGGTGTCATCAGCCGAGTCGGAGTCAGGGGCGCCGAAATAATAGTACGACGGGGGGATATATGGTCGTTGTGGGCCGCTACCGGGGTTGCGGCGTGGGGAAACGGCCACACGGGGTTCTGTTCCTGGCGCCTCAGTAGAGTCCAGGTAATCAGAAGCCGGCGTGGACGCGACGAGGTCAAGGGCGGAGCGTAGGTGGTGCCCAGGGAGTTCCTCATAAGCACTCATGCAAGTGCCCACAGAGGAAGCGTACGTCTGGGCAACCGGAACCAGCCCAACCGGAAACGGCGAAGGTGATGTTGCCGCCCTCGCCGGGAGGGAGGCACGGGGCAGCGACGTCGCACCAGGCGGAGGAGTGGCGGGGTTCTCCGCTGGCATGCTGTCCTCGGCCAGGTCCATCCTGCCCAGACTTTCCACGAGAAAATCCGGGCCGGCGTCTGACTGGGAAGCGCCGAACCGGGGAATCCCATTGCCCTCCGTCAGGTGGAGACGATGGTTGCGCCGGGCTCGCCGCCGCCGAGTGGCTCGCGCCAGCCGGGAGCGGCGGTACCGGCGGATTGCTCCCCCAGGCTGGGAGAGCTCGTAATCCTCGTCGGTAGGGTGTCTTGGCGGGAGCAGGACCACATCGTAGCCATAGCCGAGCGACATGAACTCCAAACTCCCGAACCAGATCACCGTGGCCAACGGGATAGGGCGTTCAGGGTCAGCCATCCAGGAAAAAAGGCGGGAAAGCGACGTTAGCACGCAGCGTTCCCCTACCTGGCGCGCCAACTGTCGGTGTTCAGACCCGAGGGGGTCCTAAACCAACGAGTAAAATGCTGCGTGTCCCTTTCCTGGATGGTGATGCAAGGAGAACACACGGGGGTTTATCCTGGTTCGGGCAAAAGAAGGCCCTACGTCCAGCGGGGGTGAGAGAGATTTGTATTTCCTTGCACCGAGGTGCTTGCGTAGGGGTTACAAGCTTGCGAGAGAGGGTGTCGAGCCCAAGTCTCAAAAGGGAAAAGAAAGAGTACAAGATGATTGCTTGAGATGTTGGTCGCTACGTGGTGTGTGTCTAGCTGTTCGTCTGATCATCCTCCGTCCCCCGTTGTAGAGCCCCGGCCTCCCCTTTTATAGGACGTGAGGAGACCGAGACAACGGGGGCCTTGAAACGATGTTTTGTCGATCTCTGTTTGAGATAACTGTAGCGACGTGCCCTAGAAGTGGGAGGCCATCCCTGGGCACGTGATGTCGTAGAAGGTGAGGTGCTGAAATGACCCGGAGCACCGTGCCATACCGTCCTTTCTCCCTTGTTGCGCTGTGTCGGTGGTCGAGGTCGGGTCGAGGCCGGACGGATAAGTCCGAATCCCCGGAACTACGGTATACGGACCTTGTCGTATCCTCCCTCGAGGGTTAATAGTGACGCACATGACGAGGCATGGTGGGAATAGTGACGTTTTTCACCTCCCATCACGGGATGGGCGGTAAAACAGTGAAAACTGACACAGGTATTGTTCCCACGCCGATCCAGACCGTGGCCATGCCGGTAGGTGATGGTTGGTAGGTTGCATTAAATGCTCTGACTTTTCGTCCCGTGGTAGGTAGAGACTGATGGGGTCGAGCGCCTCGACCCGGGCTCACGCGAGTCGTAACGCTCCCGGGGGGGCGGTCGAGCCCCGCGCGGGTCGGAGCACGGTCGAGGCCTCCCGTCGAGGGGGCCTCGTACGAGTCGGAGACAGGACGCGGTCGAGGCATTTTGTCGAGCCGGCCTCGTACGAGGCGGACCTGTCGCACGTAGTGGGTTGTGATTTATCGTGACTTAATCGTTTTAGTTTTTATTATCGTTAAATGTGGGTACCCCTATACTATTGGTACCGACATCAGGACTGCAAAAGTAATAACAATCTATGCCGGGATGGACAATATATATTGTAACATCAGGTTCTAAGCCTGCATATGTGGTGAAAAAGAAACCCAGAAATGTGCTGTAGTTTCCACTCCAAGCAATTGATCCCTGCGTACATATCGAAAAGCAAGTTTAGAACTTGATGTTAAAAGTAGAGGAGGGTAACAAATAGAGCATTGTATTGGTTAAAGGCGTTTGGGGTGGGGGTAGGCTGGGGTTTATTACTTGATAACAAAAGGGCGGTGCAGGTCCATGGATCATGGAGGAAATGGAGCTGTATTTAGTGGACACAGAACCTATGTGGTATTTACTATGATGATGGCGTCTAATAATGGAGTGTAGCTCCATTTGGGCACGGAAATTACTGTAGCTTTTAGTTAACAAAATTTATGTGGGTTAGAACTATGATAACGTGGTTGGAGGTTTTATAACATGCCCACGTTTGGAAACTGAGAATAAGCAATTTCAACATTCGCAAGGCACGCCCAAAAATAGTTAACATAAGTGTACCCAGCTGTAGTAGCACCTTCCTATTATCATTGTCCCAGTGTATGGCAGTTGGCTGGGCTACATGTGAAAGCATCTAGGCCCCTAGAGTGGGTTTCGATGATTGATGACAACGGTTAAGTATCATGACTAACGTGTGTTTTACAGAAACAATAGAGTGTTAGGTCATGGTAATGGCAATCGTGGGCAATATGGTGATCATGCCCCTTATCGATGGAAATCGTTTTCGGTTTTCAAAGGATGATCAACAAGGTTAAGGACGGTTAGTTCCGGACGTCGAGGAGTTGAGTTACGTTCGAAATAGTCGTTAAGACTTTTGTTTTTCTCCTTTGGTCGTACTATTAAGGGGGACATGGATGAGTAGCTTGACCTAGGTAAGTCTAGTGGTTAGGTGTGGTGCACACTTGTCAAACTTAGCACTATGTGGCTCCAAGGTGGCCCTGAGATTGTTTGGAACAAAAGTCGTTCAAGAAAAGTTTGAATCGGAAGTCGTTTTGGCCCTTATACAAGCGACAGACGCTGAGGACGAAGGGCGACAGACACTGACGTCAGCGTCTATCGCGTGGTTACTTACTACAGAAAAGTGTCAGATGCGAGGGTGAAAGGCGACAAACGTGTCCTTCGCGCTTACGAGCGACGGACGCAGTAAGGGTTGAGCGTCAGACGTGTCTGGTGGTCAACAGACACGGTCTAGAATGCTCTGAATTTCTACGACAATGTTAGACGCGTCCGTTGCTAGGGCGACAAACGCTGGCCAGCGTCTGTCGAGCCCTAACGGCTAGTGAACCGGTTTGATTCGATTACATGTGACAGACGCGCTCCTCAGAGGCGTCAAACGCGTCCCTCCAGAGCGACAGACGTGTCTGTCGGTGGGTGTCATCGCGTCTGTCGGTCACGAAAGTTGCTGTTTTTGAAGATAACGGTTGGGGAGTTGAGGGGGAGTATAAATACTTCCTCTACCTCTCCATTTGAGGTACTCTTGCTCATTTAATCAACTGAGAAACTCCTTTCGTGTGCAAGGAAGTGCAAGAGCCCTAGTGAGATTTGAGTCTTGAGAATTCAAGTGTGAGAGTCCTCACTAGTGTCTAGAGAGTAGCAAGTGTGCATCCACTTTCTCATTAGGCTCGTTGTGGTCAAGTGAGAGTTTTTGCTTGTTACTCTTGGTGATAGCCATCACCTAGACGGCTTGGTGGTGATCGGGAGTTTGGTGATCATCCGGTGGTGCTTGTGGATGATCCAACTCATCTTGTGAGCGGTTGTGGACGATTCACCGCGACGGAGTGTCAAAGAATCAGCTTGTAGAGAGCACTTGATCCTCGCGTGGATTAAGGGGGAGCTACACTCTTGTGCGGGTGCTCCAACGAGAACTAGTGGGGAGTGGCGACTCTCCGATACCTCGGAAAAACATCGCCGTGTTCCTAACCCTTTACATTCAAGCAATTTACTTTCTCGTATTACTCTTGTTGCTTGGTTTAGTTTCCTAGAATTGTCATGCTAGATTAGGATTGGAACTTAGGGTGCAAAACTTTTATCGGTAGAATCACTAGGAACACTTGTAGGCACTAGGGGTGAATTATGGCTTAGTAGGTTTTAATTCTTGCAATAATTTTTAGAAAAGCCCAATTCACCCTCCCCTCTTGGACATCTTGATCCTTTCAACATGATGTTCAGTAAAAGAAAAAGAAACACTTGAAAAATAGAAGAATCATATACAAACTAATGAAGGAAATGCCCAAATTAATTAAACCGGAGATGGAGAGGCACACTGTAAATTTTGGCATACTTCGTAAGATGGACCGAATATAACACGAGATTCGGATAATTGACCCCAATATGATGTGATGATGAATTATTTTCTGATGACATGTTTTGCGGCACAACTTCGAACGGAAGCATCAATAAAAGGCAACAACAGCGCATTTACAATCTCATCTCGTGATATTACCTCTGTGGCAGTTATCCCCTAAAGGGTGCCATGTAGGCATTGAGTGCATGTACACAATGTAGGGGAAGGATAGTTGGATTCTTGTGCCAACAAATAGCCTTTTTGAAATTGAATTCAGCAGGTGCAACAAACCATGAATTCTACATTTTAGAGAAACATTTCCTGGCAACGCACTGGGTTCGAAACTGTGTTGCAGCAAATCAGTAAAATAATGGCTTGGACTAAAAGAGAAAAGCTAAATTACTGACTATATGGTGCTATCATGTATTGGCATCCTAATTTGCCATCTACATTTTCCATGCTCACAAAATCAATAATGAGACAAAAAGGCAAGAGTAATCGTACCAGCTTGCAAACTGTTAAGAGATATGAAGCGTGGTAAGTGGTCCTCACCAGAATAGCATCAGAGATAAAGAATGACTTTTGTCACCTTCCTTTCCTGCTTGCAGTTAAGATCAAATTTGATTCAGATAACTGTCATGAATAACACAAAAGACTTAAGGAAATAAATGTGTCATCCTAATTTGCCATCTAGATTTTCCATGCTCACAAATCAATAATGAGATGAAAAGGCAGGAGCAGCAGGATAATACAATGTCGCCCAACCAAGTACGTGCAATTTCTTTATCGAACAGGAGGTAAGCACATAAATTTTAGAATGAAAATTTAGAAGGCTATATAATTTTATTTTATTTTTGCAACTCAGAAGGCTATATATTTGGTATTCACATGTAAGCACATATAATTGGTTAGAAAAGAGAAAATAAAAAGAGAAAACGGTCAGAGCAAACCTCCTGATGAGGGCTTCAGGCTGGAGGGGGACGACGCCGGTGCAGCATATGAGTATTCCTGGTAAGCCAAAAATACATCTCTACTATAAAAGAATACTTAAATTATACCTGGTCCACCCAGTAGAACGTCCCCCGCTGAGAGCCTCTAATCATTGTACACCCAGTAAAATATACACAGTAAATTGTCTCTATTAAAATCAAGGGCTACAAAATAATTTCTTCTAGGCTTCAACCCAATCGTACGGCCAAGATCGCTCCCAGGCTTCAACGCAGGCTTCAACGCGCCCGCGCTCCTCCGCCCGCGGTCGTGGACGCTCCCGCTCCTCCCCGCAGCCACACCGGTACGGCGCGGCGCTGGGACGGTGAGGGTTTGATTCCCATCCCCGTCCTCTCATTTCTTCTCTTCCGTGAAAAAAAGAAACGTCGGGCTGGCTCCGTCGATGCTATCGGTTCCACCTCGCGTGTGGGATCCTTCCCCGACGCGGGCTGTCGCATCCCCCACCGCCGCAGCCCTGGCCTCGCGCCACTAGCGCTGCCACCCGCAGCCTCGTCGGTCGCCGCCGTGGGGGCGTCCGCAAGTCACCGCGGACCTGGCCGCGCGCCCTTCGACCTGCCACCGGCCGCATCTCTGCCGATGGGGGAGGACGCAGCCGTTGCTGCGCAGCACAGCCTCACGCTACAGAAGCTCGCGACGGCGGCGTGGCCATGGAGGACGAGGAGCACTGGAGATCCAATCGATGGCGAGGAGGTAGATGTGGACGCCATCGGCCATGAAGCAGCAAGGTCCTGCTCTGAACCTCTTTATCCCAGTCCCCACCGCCATTCCCTCATTGCTCAAACCCTAGCATTATTGCTGACATGTTCTCTGGTGCACAGCTGCAGGAGTTCCACAAAATGAATCAATGGCTCTAGGAGATTGAGAAATCTGCCACTGCGCTATGGTAGATGCAGACCAAAGTTGCCAAGGTTTGTAATCCTTCCCATATGTGCTACTTTTCCATTCCAATTGGCAAGACCCACATCTGTTACTATCTATCTAGCTTTTTCTAGCGCTTCCATTTGCTCTTCTGAACAATCTTATACTACTTCTATTTCTGTTGCTTCAGTAATGGAAAATGGGGGTTGCCCTCGGTTCAAAAAAAACACCCACATCTGAAGTACGATTCGTTGGGCAAATAAATAGCTTTGTAATATAAATGCTTATATGTGGTGATTTGTTTCGTGGATGTGTGGACATAGCAATACTGCACATTTATGGTAGGATTGTTGCCAGATTGAATGCTCAAGAGTTTTATCAGCTAAACAGTTCTGCGGTACTAATTAATTTTAGCTGATTGAATTGCTCATAGAAGGCTATTAATACTTGAGCATGATGTTGCTTGTCCTCAATTAATAATAAGCAAACCATTTGTGTAGTTCTTGTATTCATCTCTACATTTGTGAGATATTGATACTAAATATATAATAGGTTGTAGGCCTCTAATCTTATCCTAGATTTCTTGCGTTTGCAGGCTCTAATCTTGGATATTCGTTAGTAAAACAAATAATACCATTTTGCTTACAACAAGAACTGAACTATCTTAAAGGCTCCATGAGCTAGCTGGCATGAAACTTGAAGTTGGTTGTGGCAAGGGACAACGAAATCTGTTGGCTATAGTCTAGAGGGGTACACGATGATGAAAATATGATTGTTTTCCTTGTATGATACCTTCTTATCTCACATGAGTGGATTTTCATTAATGGTGGCTGTGACAGGGAAATACGTTTTTGTGACATCAGATGAGTTGGATGCTTTCGTGATCTTGACCAATCACGGTCTCAACTTGCAAAGAGGCCTCCTCTTCTTAAAAGTGTTGTAGAGAACGTATGTTCACCCTCCCTATTATTATCATTTGTTTTTGTATTTGTAATTATTTATCAAGAGTGTGTGGTCAAAGAAAGCTACTATAGAGCTGCTTACCATGTTCTAGCCACAATTGTAGAGCTATTAACCCTTGAGTAGTTTACAGAACTGTCTGTTATCATGCTGCTTAAATATCTTTAGAATAATTATGGGATATTTCCATACTATACCTATTTGAAGTCATAACCTGACATATGAACAGACGCAACAGAGATTTCTGTAAATAATGTCATCGATGAGGTAAGCCGTGTTAGTTTGCAGCCTATCTCAGATAATTTGGGTCTATACGGTATCTTGCTGATCGATGACATTTTCTGCGCCAATCCTGTCACTTTGCAACGTGTTGCTGCAGGAAATGGTGGAGCTGTTCAAATTTCTGTAAATAATGTCATCGATGAGGTAAGCCGTAAGCATGCCATTTTTTATTTGCTTCTCATCTGTTGAATTGTCTGTTTTTATGGATTGACTAGATATTTAGGATTAATGTCAGCTACCTGGTGCTGAGTGCAAGCTGATTTTTTGTTTTTATGGATTGACTAGATATTTAGGATTAATGTCAGCTACCTGGTACTGAGTGCAAGCTGATTTTTTCTCCTTTTTTTTTGTAAAGCATACAACAATGTTGTGAAACATAGACCAGCAATTTTTCTATTCATCCATTGATTATTTTTCATATATACAAGTTTTGTATCCTTACCATGAGCCACCTCTCGACAGCTAATTACGGCGGCTGAGGAGAATGTGGCTGCAACAACGGCGTCTGTTTTTTGTTTTATGATTTATTTTAGTTTAATGATTTATTTTCTAGACGTCACAGTGGCGTTAGCGCGGCCAGTATACTATTATCTGCCATGTACAACTATCAACTGAGAACGGAATTCTTGGTCGATATTTTGAAGAGCCGTGCAAATGAATGTGGAGACAATATCCCTCGAAAACTTCAAGACATACTTAAGGTCTTAAGCAAATTGTAAATTAGATGGTTGAGGCTAGACATAACTTCATTATACATGGTCATATATAATTACGTGAAACTTGAACTATGAAAAAAAAATATTGTTGTTGGTTGTTTTTATGTGCATTACCAAACGTCAAAGGAGAGAAGTCAGGAAAAGGAAGTAAAGGAAGAATGGGAACGAAAACAATTTGATATATCTAAAGCTGCTCGCTGTGGTTCCATACAGTTGAGCAATGGTCCATGGCGGCTTCCCTCCATCCGTTGCAGTGCTATTAAAAAATCAAACTCAATAAAGTAGCACAAACTCAAACATTGGCAGACTATATTGGTGAGCACCTTTCCCTCCGCCTTTGGTCCCGTCAGGTTGCCGTGGGCACCCCGCCAACGCAGTTCGTCCCCTGTCTGCAGCGCCGCTACGGTGGGAGGTCTGAGGAACACCAGAGTTAGAGGGAGTGAGGGCAAGAAGGGAGAGGAGATAAGAGTGTCCGTGTCCAGGCTCAAAGCTAGGATTGTGTTTTTTTCTGGTTGGAAGGAGTGCCTCATCGTGGACGCTAGATTGAAGGCCCGTTCGGAACATCTCCGAGGCATAGTCGCCGTAGGCCGTACGCGGTTGGCTGTGTCGCTGCGCCGATCGGGGAGCGGCCCGGGCCGGTGTGCCGTTCCCGTGGCGGCAGAGCGTGAGCGGTGGCGCGGTAGGGAGGGCGACGTGGGGAGGTGAGGCGGAGCACGAGCGACGGCGCGGGCGGCAGGGGAGCAGCCCGTGGTGCGGTAGGGAGGGCGATGTGGGGGAGGGGAGGTGGAGCGTGAGCGCGAGCGTCGACCCAGGCGGTACGCGGAAGGTGAGGGCCCGAGGAGTCGGCCTTTTGTTTCCGGAGATATTTAATTTTTTTTTCCACTCTTACATTTGGCACGAGCTCAATTGCCACATTTGTATGCATCTCTAATTTTTTAGCACCGCACCGACGAAAACTTTAGAATTTAGACATTTTGCACTCGTGGCTCGCCGAGTTACACTTCCAGCATCGCAGGGGGCATGCAAAAGACCTTCCTGCCCCTGCCTTATCCTTAACTCATGCCGCGACGCACACCGTCCACAGCAAGCGCGCGGACATGGACGTCGTTAGGCTCCTCGCGTCCCACCACCACATGGGCGTCGTCGCGCTCGTTTACGCTGCCACAGGTCGCTGGGTCACGTTCCCGGACCTCTGGCACGCGGTGGAGGGGCGGCCACCTCGCTCGCCGCTGTCGCTCCGCAAGGGCTAGGCCGCGCTCATCCTCTTCCCCAACTCTGTGCACTTCCCGGTCGCCGCCATGTCCCTCGGCAAGCCGAGATCGCCAAGCAGGTCGCTGACGCGTGCCTTCACCACACACGATCTCCGTGCGCAGGACGACCCGGCTCTTGTCCCAGACTCCGAGCCGCGCCAGGGCGCCTTGCAGGTTGTCAGCATGGTGCGGCTGGCATCGGCGGCAATGCCCATGGTGGAGCTGTGCGAGCTGGGCAACTGCCCGCAGATGACGGGCTGCGGCGTGCTCCGTGGCACGGCGCGCCCCGCCGTGGGCGCCCGCATCAACCTGCTCTCCTTCGACCTGGTGGGCACCCCCGTGGCGGTGCACCTAGCATTCGGCGTCCACGCCGGGTTCTGGGGCCTGTGCTACGGCCTCTTCTCGGCGCAGGCCGCGTGCGCGGCGCCCGTCCTCGCCGCCGTTGTGTGGCGGCGTGGCGCACGGACTGGCGCGTCGAGGCCACGCGCCAAGAAGCTGGCCGAGTTGGAGCTCGTCCCCGCCCCCGCGGCCTGCGGCCACCGCCGCTTCTGACGCAGATGATGCCGAGGTGAGCAGGCGCCTCATGGCTGCCACCGGCAAGCCAGCGGTGGAGGGCATGTAGCTGGATGCTGACTGCGACGCGGTGTGCATGCATACAGGGTCGCCGTTGTCCACCTACCCAGCATCAATAGATGCAATGGATCATAGAGTTGCTTGGCTTTTCGCTGCTGGCTAGCTCGCTCCTGGCTATAGCTTTTTGTGGCGTGCTGGGGCAGATCATGAGCGGACGGGAAGTAGGCGGGCGAGCTGGACGCGTGACGGCCGACGACGCGAGCAGCACTGCTGCTACTAGGACAGTGACGCGAGCTGTGCATGCCGCGCGCGAAGGGAGGAGCCAGAGCCACAGCCATCATGGTTGGGACGCTCGCCCTGGCGAGCGAGTGCAGCAGCCACCAGTGACGTGTAGCTGCGGGCTAGCGCCGAGACCGAGGCGCCTAGGACGGGGAAGATGAACAGTGAGCGTTGAGCTTAAGGATAAGGCAGGGGCAAGGAAGTCTTTTCGCGTGCTGCTGCCACGTTGGATAGGTAACTTGGCCAACCACGCATGCAAAATGTCCAAATTTATGAAGGTTTCGTCGATGTGGTGGCAAAAACGTAGGAACGCACACAAATATGGCAACTGAGCCCGTGCCAAACATAAGAGTGGCAAAAAATTAAATATCCCTTGTTTCTGTGTGGACGGAACCGAGAAGAAGGATCCGGAGTAGGGATGAAAACGGACGGAATTTTTCCCGTACCGTCCCGTTCCGTTTTCTATATTTTTTCGTCCGTTTTCGTATTTGCGAGATCCCGTTTTCGTATTTGTGGAAGTAGAAAATGGTGTTTTCCGTCCGTTTCCGAGTAATCCCGTTTTAATATGGAATAGACCCGTATTTATTCCGTTTTTATCCCGTTTTCAATCTATACTCAACATGTTCAACAATTACATGTCCTTATGTTATGTTAATATAACTACGAATCACCAAATATGCCTGTTATATTCACGTACATAGCATGTAAATGAATATTAAACTTTGTATATATTATTACGTGACTTTATATATGTATACTTTGAGAATATTATATTATGTGATCTTAATTTAATTTTCTGGCTCTCCATCCGTATTTGTTCGTTTCCGTATGTCCGCATATTCCGATTCCGTTTTTGAACCCGTATTTTTCGAACTCGTTCCCGTTTTCGCTAAAAAATATAGAAACGAAAGTAGAAATAGGATTTTTCCGTCCGTTTCCGTCCGTTTTCATCGCTAATCCGGAGAGCTCAGGGAGGATAAGGACGTGGGCGCGTGGCCGGCATCGGAGGCCTGGGCTGGCATCTGACAGCTGTAGAGGAAGCACTGTTGATCTACATGCATCTGTGAGGGGAGAGCGGGTGTGCAGTGAATTTCACCAAAAACAAAGATCTCTATAGATTTGTTGTGAGAGATAAGCCAGCTAAAAAACACCGTTGGCTGATTTGTTGTGAGAGAAAAACACTATTTTAACTGAAAAAACAAGTTGAAAAGCACGGATTATAAGCCAGATGAACAGGACCTTGTGAAAGTATAAAAGTTCCCCAGCAGTTTTTCTAAAACCAGCTCGCTATTTTTATCTAACCCGTCACTAGTCATCAGGCCTGTATTGAAGTATAATGGCATCACTTTTGGGCATATCGTCGAACACGCATGCCTCACTGCCACGGATTCACATGAAGATGGAAGAACAAAAGCTAAGGAGATGGAAGCTTACATCTGAACACCATGGATTCAAGAACCAGGCTCCATAGCTTTTGCAGCTCTGCTCGTTTCTGTATCAGTGTATCACACTCGTCCCAGCTCTCCAAAGCCTCTGTATCTCCTGATCAGTGAAGTCATTTTGGTGTTTCTGTATCACCATGGATCAGAGAAGCCGCTTTGCTTGCGGCGCCGCCCCTTCCGTGGGCCAAGTGCACCATCGCCGCAGCTTGCGAGCAGCCTTCCGTCGTTTCTTGGTGATGCTGCCACAGTTGATTCTAGTAGCGCTCACCATGGTGAGCTTTGTTCGCTTCGCTGAAAAGCCACAGGCTGAAAAGTACTGTTCGCTGATTTGTTATGAGAGAAAAATATTATTTTTTCGCTGAAAAAGTACGGCTAATAAGCTAAGCGAACAGGGCCACTCGATCTCAGCGAATCCAAAGGCGATTGCGTGGCTACACGATGGCGCGCGGGAGAGCGAAAGCGTAGGGAAGAGGGGATGACAAGCGAGTGTCACTAGCTTTCTTTGGCTAGCGAAAATTAAAGAATAGCTAGCGGCTACTTTTAGACAATGAGATGAACAGTCTGTTGGAGTCCTATTTCACACCAAATTCTCCAAATTAGAAGATAAGGATGGGAAATAGCAACTATCTTGGAGTTGCTCTTAGCACTAGAAGTTAGCATCTAAAATTAGTAATAATGGATTCAAACAAATATGCTAATAAACTTACTAATTAATAGTTGGAGCTACTAACTATTAGTTCCATAGCTGATTTGAAGTTGGTAATAAGTGCTAGTAGTTTATATGCACATTCTGACTCATTATCCAACCATATATTAGCAGGTGGATCCAAACAACCCCTACTAAAAGATAGGTAGCTAGAAATTAGCAGCTATTAGCTATTAGCTATTAGCTAGCTATTTTTTAGTGCTAATGGATCAAGAATGCCCTAACAACGTTATTGACACCAAATAAATATATGATGAAAATATATTTCATGATGTATTTAGTGTACTAATCTAGTGTCATAAATATCAGTGCCCTTATCTATACATTTAATTTAGTCAGATCTGAAATAAATTGACTTAAAACAATTTAAAAGGTTGATTGATTTTGAGACGAGAGACCTTTGAAAAAAATAATCTTTGAAACACATGACTTTCTTACTCAAAATGGCATTGCCGGGAAGTTTCAATTGGCGTAGCGGTTTCATCTACCAACCAATGTCCCAATAATATCCACACGAAGGACAGAAAACACATACCACCCAAAAATTAAGAAAGGTAAACGAACTCAATGGCTTGATGACCAATAATTAAGAACTACATAAATCTAAGTACTTCGCGCACACGTTAGTTCAACTCTGACGTGAACATGCACATTTTTAGCACGTAAACTAAAAACGTGGAAAGACCCACGCACAACACAGCTAGACTTTTCGTCGCAAAAAAAAAAAAAAAAAAAAAAAAAACCACACACACACACAGAGCAGCTAGACTCTGATGGCCAATTGCGGACGGAGACAGGCGAGAAACGACGACCCCCTGCGTTGAGCAGAGCAGCCAACACAGGTAGTACACACTTTGACGTTGTACTTTCGCAGATTAAAAAGCTTTAGCCCACAAGCAAAGCCGTATCCTTGGCCTTGGCCTTGGCTATGGCTAAGAAGCAGGGAGGAAACAGCCTTCTTCTCCTCAGGCTCAGCCTGTCCTCGTACTACCTGCTCTGTGTTTCCCATGCCGCCACCTCGCTTAGCTTCAGCTACAACTTCTCCAACCCCGGCGTCCTAACCAGCGCCGACCTCACGTACATGTCCAACGCCACCGCCGCCAGCGGTCTGATCGACCTGACCAAGGACACGACCTGGAGCACCGGCCGGGTGGCGTACGGGCAGCCCGTGCCGCTCTGGGACAACAGCAGCACCGGCAATTCCAAGGTCGCCAGCTTCACCTCCAACTTCACCTTCGCCATCACGCCACGCAACGGCACCGGCCAGGGCGACGGCATGGCGTTCTTCGTGGCGCCGTACCCGCCGAGCCTGCCGCAGGACTCCAACGGCGGCTTCCTGGGGCTCTTCAACAACCCCAACAACACGGCCAACGCCTACTTCCCGCCGACCGTCGCCGTGGAGTTCGACGCGTTCAAGAACGACTGGGACCCGGCGAACACCGTGAACCACGTCGGCGTCGACGTCAACAGCATCGCCTCCCTCGCGTACGCGGCGCTGCCGGACGCGAGCTTCAACGGGACCATGTCGGCGTGGGTCAGGTACGACGCCAACGCGAGCACGCTCTCGGCGACCCTGCGCTTCGACCACCTGCCGGAGCTGGGCCTCTACAACGTCAGCGCGACCGTCGACTTCAAGGAGGCTGGGCTGCCGCAGCAAGCGGCGGTCGGGTTCTCCGGAGCCACCGGAGATTTCGTCGAGCGCCATCAGATCCTTTCGTGGTCGTTCGAGTCCACTCTCGTCAGCGTCGCCGTTGTCAACACGACCGGCAAGTGCCTCTCCCTGTTTTTAGCTTTGTTATTATTTCTCCTTTTTTCTCTTTATTAGAAATTCGCGTTGCTCGATATATAATATGAATCTTATGTAATCTGTGAACATAAGTTTGTATTGCTTCGCTGAAATCAAATGCGTAAATATTTCTGGGAACAATGTTTTATCTATCTTCGATGCATGATTTGTGCACTCTCACTATATATACATAGTGTTTTTTTATATAACATATACATAGTGTTGTTGAAAAATCACGGGGGGAATGTGTATGCTCACAAGCCAATGATGTGTGTTTTATAAGCTTCTGCAGTTGGTATTTATGCATCTTTAAATGACAGGAACCGAAACATCGAAGATGCGGAACATAGGCCTAATAGCCGGATTGGCATCTACTGGGATCTTCGTACTTCTGATCATAGCAGCCTGGCTCAGCTACAACAAATACCTAAAACGAAAGCGCGCCAAACAAATGCCAGGGGCACCTCAAGATACAGAGACTCCCCTCCACCTCGATGGAGAAATGGACGATGAGTTCGAGATGGGGGCCGGGCCTCGGAGATTCACCTACAACCAGCTGTCACAAGCGACACGAGGTTTCTCCGACGAGGAGAAGCTCGGCGAGGGTGGCTTCGGATCAGTCTACCGCGGGTACCTGCAGGATCAAGGGCTCCACGTGGCCATCAAGAAGGTCTCCAAGACGTCGAAGCAGGGGAGGAGAGAGTACGTCTCCGAGGTCACGATCATAAGCCGCCTCAGGCACCGCAACCTTGTGCAGCTCGTCGGGTGGTGCCATGACGCCGACGAGCTCCTGCTCGTCTACGAGCTCATGAGCAACGGCAGCCTTGACAAGCATCTCTATAGCACAGACAACATTCTAACGTGGCAAGTCAGGTAAGAACGAACTTGATCAATCAAGGGAGCTGATAGTTTATGCATGCTTGTCAGATATTACAAGTTCAGTTTTCATTTTTGGGCATCGATCGATCAGGTACAACATCATCCTCGGCATGGGCTCTGCTCTCCTGTACCTTCACCAGGAATGGGAGCAGTGCGTGGTGCACAGGGACATCAAGCCGAGCAACGTGATGCTGGACTCGTCGTTCAACGCGAAGCTAGGCGACTTCGGCCTCGCGCGCCTCGTCAACCACAGCCGCGCCGCGCACACCACGTGGCTCGCCGGCACGATGGGCTACATGGACCCAGAGTGCGTGGTGACCAGCCGCGCCAGCGTCCAGTCCGACGTCTACAGCTTCGGCGTCGTCCTCCTCGAGGTCGCCTGCGGCAGGAAGCCTGTCGTCCTGGAGGAGGAAGACGAGAGCAGAGTGCTGCTGGTGCAGTGGGTCTGGGATCTGTACGGGAGGGGCGAGCTCCTCGACGCGGCGGACCCCCGGCTGAACGACGGCGGGTTCCAGCCGCTGGAGATGGAGCGGGTGCTATGCGTGGGGCTGTGGTGCGTGCATCCGGACTACGCGTCCCGGGCATCGATCCGACAGGCCATGAGCGTGCTCCAGTTCGAGGCACCGTTGCCGGAGCTCCCGCTGGAGATGCCGGTGGCGACGTATGGGCCGCCTGTTGCCAGGGGTCACAACTGGTCAAGCACCACGTCGTCGTCCGCAAGTGCCAACACCGGAGGCTACTCGTCGACTAGTGACAAGACGGCGGAACACTCGTTAGGCTCGTCGGCCAAGAGCAGCACCCATGGCCTTTTGTCACTTCCAAGTACCAACACGAGGAGTGCAACGAAATAAGGGGTTTTTTCGGTTACGATCCTGTGAGAAATATGTAAATTGCGTATGGAACAAGGGGTTGATCCTAGACACTGAATGCCTGACCTGTAAAGTTCTAGTATGCTGCCTCTTGCAAGTTTGCCTAAACCAGTGACTGAAACCCATAGGTCCAATTGAGGGGTACTACTTTACCGATGGCCATTAAAGTATACACCGAGACATGTCCTAGCCCTTGTTTAGTTGCCAAAAACTTTCCCAAAAAATGCTACAGTAGCCATCACATCGAATCTTTGGACATATGCATAGAGCATTAAATGTAGGTAAAAAAATAACTAATTGTACAGTTTGTCTGTAAATATCGAGATGAATCTTTTGAACCTAGTTAGTCCATGGTTGGACAAATTTTGTCAAATAACAACGAAAGTGCTACAGAAATTTTTCAAAAAAAATTCACAATCTAAACACGGCCTTAGCCTTATGTTTTAGTCGCCAAATAGGCCAATTTGGATTGGCTAGCCGATGAGTAGCTCATCTCCGTCGGAAAAACCAAACGGCAATCTATATTAAGGTTGTCTAGCAAGTAGCAACCGGGATCGACCTCTAACAAGTGCATTCTGATGGAAAATTAAAAAAAAATCATATTCCTTTTTCTCCCTTTATCAAAACCAACCATAAATTTACTAAGATTTTTTGCACTTATCATCAAGCATCGCAACGCATCATCATGCATCAGTACTAGATCTAAGGAGAGGTTGATAAGTTCTTACCTCAAATGCAGATGTGGCATGAAGAGGATCGAAAACGACATCTTGGATTTTCTTGATTGCTCCTCGCCGATCCACCTCAAGCATGCTAGGGCATATTCTAGATCAGCAGTAGCTCAGGCCTTCATCCTCTCTTCCAGCATGTTGCGAATCTCCTCAAGAAGTTGATCGGTTGAAGGTTTGATAATGTTTTTTTGGGATTGCTTGGTTCAGTCTTGTCTTGAGATATCTTTTGCAGTAGATTGATTTGCTTTCGTCCCCAGCGGAGTCGCTAAAAATGCGTTGGCACTAGATCTGACCAACAACCAGTAAGGGCTAGAACGTCTTAGGCCGCACACGGCGTAAATACGTAGCAAAGGTAGATCCAAATGGCGAGACCGACTAACAGGTCGACAAGGCCAATCGATGTTTGTTCTTCGGCCAAAAAACCCAGGAATGTCTCCCATAAAGACATGTTGGGAAGGAACATAGCAAGAGTAGTGCCCTAGGATCGGCAAGGCCACCTAGAACGCTAGCAAATTTCATCGAAAGAAGTGTTGGATAACAAGGGGGTAATAGCTAGGGCTTGGAGATGAAAAGTAATGTAGATATGTGTTTTTGAGATTTAATAGACGAATCTCTCAATCGACCATGATCCTCTAATATAAATAGAAGAGTGTGGTCTTATACCAGTAGGAAACTTATTCCACGCATACTTTAAATTTTTTTCTCATAAGTTCGGATGAGTTTTCAAAAGAAATACACAATCTGGGTCTCAGACTGTCAAAACCGGCTCAAGCCGGTTTCAAAACCAGCATGGCATGCTATATGATTGCATTAATAACCCTCGAATGCAAAAGGTTAATGTTTACATCATAATACGTTGGTTCAGGGTTAAAAATGATAAATCCAAGTATCATTGCCTTGAAGCATGCTATATGAATACGATTGAACTTACCTGCTACACCAAGATTGAGCCTGCAACGAATCCTCCAACCATATTTGCACAACATGTCTACGTCTCTTCTCCGTTTTTGTTGTGGTTAGATTTGACCACGATGAAGGACTAGGGAGAATAATTTTCAGATCAGTCTTCCTCACTCTTCGGTGACAGAAAGAAGAAGAAAGAAGACACTAGAAAGAAGAAGTTTCTCAATTCCATCTACATGAATGTTGGCTGTCGTTCGTTGGACATTTGTTCTCAAGCCATTTGCCGAGTGTTTGCCTATGCGGTCATCCATGCTGCAAAGCATCTAACAGGTTAGGTTTTGAGTTATGCTATTCACAGCGTGGATACTATTTTGTAATCCAGAGTGCTTGTAATGTGTTGATGTATCCAGCTATCATATAATATAATTCTTTTTTTGTCGCAAAAAAAAACCTTGTAGCTTTTCCTCAGGTAGAAATGCATTCAACCAGTAAGTTCTTTTTTTGCTTAAAAGTATAATGATGGTTTACCGTTTATATTTTCATAATGTGTTCTGAGCCAAAATTAAATATATTTCAATAATTAGATGTCATTGAATTTATTACCAAAGAAACAGAGATCATACCCCATTACACCGTAATCACACATCCAACACTTCATTGACAGGCTATACTTCATGTTCGCTTGGCTGATAAGCCATGACTGAAAGTATTGTTCGCTGATTTGTTGTGAGAGAAAAATATTGCTAGATGGCTGACTGATTTGGCTGATAAGCTCAAGCGAATGGGGCGATTTAAAAGGCTTCAGCCACATGCATGATCCAGGCTGTCACGTACATGATCCAACACTTCTTTGATAGGCTATATTCAAAAGGCTTCTTTGACATGTTGTTCGGCTGATGGTTTTTACGGCTGATAAGCCGGTTGAATCTGTTTTGTTGTGAGAGAAAAACACTATATCATGACTAATAAGTTCAAGGCATATGCATGTGTCGCTAGGAAAGATCAGGTAAATCCATTACATTTATCAACACATTACACTTCCTTTTGTTCCAGTCACACACACCTAGTATTATACAAATTTAACAGATTTATCCAATATGAAAAGTTTCAGTTCCCTCGGTAGTGGCCTTTCTGGTCGTGAGCCCAAACACTAAGAAAAAAGCAACTTCACATTAGAACACAAAACTTTATACTTCGAATGTACAATTAGTCCAATCAATGTTATCTTTGTGAGTCTACCTTTGTATAATATATGATAATTCAGATGCTCTATCATCGGAAGGTACCTTTAGCTAAGTCAACTTCCAACCTGTTTATTTTTGTACATTCCGTCGTCAAATACGTAGTAGACACTCGCACCCTTTTTTGAAACAACTTGGATCAGAGGAAGAGCTGACATTGCAAATATGAAGTGTGAGAACCTGTGACACCACTGGGAGCTCCTGAGATCTCTACTGCCGCTCTATCAAGCACTCACAACCGTGGAAATTGAGGACGGGCGAACGACCTTATTCTGGTCCGATGTATGGTCGTATGGACCGGAGATGATGCCCTTGTACCGGTTAGCCACTCAAAACACATCAGCAAGCTCAATTTTTTGAGACGAGGGTCTAGAAGGATTGCAATACCCATTAGCCCTTGGATGTCTGACCAATACTTATCAAATTTGGCTATCATACTAACTGACATCTCTTCAATCTTTGGACTGCCACAAGTAGACCATTGTCTAATTTTCTTCCTAATCTCACAAATTTTGATGAAGTATATATTGGCAGTAACATATTCAGTTTCAGAAAATAGCACGGTTATGTCATTGAACACTCGAAGACGTTCTACAACATCAGCAGCAAAGTTCCATTCATCCTCACTAGGCAAACATGTATATTGCTTATCAACACGACTTGCTCTAGTGAAAACAGTTTTATAGGGGACTGCAACACTAAGCATCTTAAAAGTTGAGTTTCATCTAGTCTTGCAGTCAAGGTTTATCTTATGAACCATAGGAACTTTAACAAACTTAGCTATTTCTTCAAACTTCTCTATCCTTTTTGGTGTTGCTGTCCAGTAAGCCACACTTTCACGAATATTTTCAATAGCAGTTTTAATATGTTCTAGACCATCCTTAACAATCAAATTGAGAATATGAGCACAACAACGCATGTGTAGCAGTTTCCCATCATTTATCAGCTTACTTTTTCCAATCTTCCTCACCAGATAAGGGATGACAGCATCATTAGTGGTGCAGTTGTCTAGTGTAAATGTGCTGATCTTCTCATCAAGGTTCCAATCAACCAAGGATTCATAAAGTTCTTCACCAATCACTTCAGCTGTGTGAGGAGCTGGTACATAGATAAACCTACACATGTAACAACATATGCAATCAGATTGTAGGACATGTGCAAAAATTCAGATTGTAGGACATGTGCAAAAATTCAGATTTTAGAACATGACCCTCATGAGAATGTTTCTCAAAGTCCAAGATTCATCGATGAAATGGGCTGTGATTGCCATATAGCCCCTTTTCTGGTTGTCAGATGTCCACAAATCAGTAGTTATAGCCACCCTTGAATCAATACTAGCCATATATTCAATTGCTTTTTTCCTCTCTGCCTCATATTGCAACACAATATCCTTCCTGAAAATTTTGAACAAATATTAAAAGCTGAATACAAATATTACAATGGAGCAAGATATGATAGCAAGAAAAATCAAATCAATAAGGAACAAACCTTATTGTGTTCCTAGTCCCCATCTTGAATAGTGGCTGCAGAGCACTTACAAACCTCCGGAAACCAGCATGGTCAACCATGCTCAAAGGATACTCGTGTAGAATTATCATTGCACCAAGCTCCTTTCTAGCTACATCTTGGTCGAATGTGTAGTTTTCCACTTGAATGGTACCCGAATCTGTCGAACCAAACCTCAAACAGGACTGTGACAAGGTCTTGTTCCCTTTTGTCTTGAGCTTTCTAAGTGTACATGACTTCAAATGATCATGTAAGTGCCTAGTTCCATGGGTTGTTTCAGCTGACAGCTTCTTGAAACAGTACATGCATTTTGCCTTTGTTGTGCCCATGTACTTAACTCTCTTGAACTCATTCCAAACCACTGAAGTGAGCTTTCTCTTTGTACCAGTAGCCGGGCCATCTTCCTCCTCTTCTTCCTCAGGCTCTTCATCATCTTCTATTTCAATAGGATTAGGCTCTAAGATCTGTTCTGACGGAGCTGAGCATTCACCTTCAGAGCATGGGGCTTGGTTAGCAGAGGTACTACTAGTACTCATTTTCTTCGATCTGTACAGCAGAGGCACATCCATTTAATAAGTTGAGCTATAAAAAATTAGTAACAATATAGAAGAAAATGAGGCACCGCTAGTAAAAATTAGTAACAAAAAATTAGTAAAAATTAGTTTCGGCCTTTCGGGACGAGATTCCAGTCCAGTACATGCTCTTGCTCCGCTCCGATCAAGTACAGTGCAGGGCAAGCAGCGCGTACTGATTTCAGAATTTTTTATTTTTTGACGTCGTACTGATTTCAGAATTGAAAGTGCGTGCATGTCCTCCTCTGCACTGCATCAGTGGCTGCACTAATTCTGAAATTAGGCACCGCTAGTACTAATTTTCTTCGATCTGTACAACAGACTAACTATCGATCTGTACACCAATTTACAAAACAAGCTCACGGTTGCCAGGAGGCGACGAAACTGAATCAATACAACTGAATCAAACAAGCTGACGAAACTGAATCAAGAGAAATGCTAGGAGGTCGATACTTTACTTACATCAGTGGCTGCACTAGCTTGCGGCCTGGAACAGGAGGGCAAACACCAGTTACAGCGCCACCAGATGCTGTGGCTGGGCGGCAGCCGGAAGGAGCAGCAGCAGCACCTCCCCGAGATGACGATGGAGAGAGGGGGCAGGCCGTCCTTTTTCTTCGTCTTCTCCACGGCCGCAGTAGCTCCTTCTGCTCCGGTCCTCTTCTTCTCCTTGGTGGCGGCGTTCTTCGGCTTGGATGCGGGAGCGCCACCGTTCTTCGGCTTGGATGCAGGAGCGCCGACGGCTCCGTTCTTGGGCTTCGATGTAGCAGCGCCGGCGGTGCCGTTCTTTGCCTTCGATGGAGGAGGAACGACGCAGTCTTCAGCTTGGTCCTGAGTCGAAACTAGAGGAGATGCAGTGGCAGTGCCCTCCGGTTGTGGATCTTGCAGCTTCAGAGTGTGGACGGCGTCGACGAGCTCGGGATCCGGCGGGTTCAGTTGGTGGCCAGCGTCCTCCTCGATGTCCCTTTCAAATGGGATGAGCTGCTGGTTAGTGAGGAGCGATGCGAAGCTGCAAAAGTGCAAAGAGAAAGCGTATAAAAAGGAAAGGTCCAAAAGCAAGATTGTCACCGTCCGTCGTTGGAGCTGCCGTGCACGTGCTCAGTCGCCGGCATTGCGTCCAGCAGATGCGGCGTATTTTAGTGCTTGCGAATCGGCGATGGCGAGGTGTGCGTGGGGACCGAGTACGGCGTATTTTAGTGCTGGGAGATGAGTGTGGCGGCTGGCTGGGATTCGGATGGGGAGGGGCGGGGAGGCCGGGGACTGGAGAGCGTTAAATACTTAGGGTTTCAGTGTATGGGCTGTCGGTGGACTGGTGTCTAGTGGGCTTCTTTAGTTTTGGGCCGGGTATTTTTCACCCATGGGTAAATGGGTATGGGGACTGCTAGAACGTCCCCACACCCGCGTACCCAATGGGTGAAGGGTTTGCTCCGTTTATGGACCCATGGGTACTGGTTTTACTCCAGGTTGGTACCCTAATGGAGTAAATACCCGTCGGGTCGCGGGTCGCGGGTCGCGGGTCCCCATTGACATTTTGATGTATGGACCGGAGATGATGCCCTTGCTGACCGATACCCCAGGTTATTCAGTCACTGTGTGAAGAAAGAATCAACGGTGCAGCAAGCCATTACCACCAATCTTCAGGGAGCGTTTGTAAATCGGCGGAGTGTACAAGCCCAGCTGGAACTCCAGCAAGTGCTTGTGCTTCAGCTAGTCCGACAAACAACACTAACCGATCAAGACAAGCGGCTATCTCAATTCAGGCCTGGTTTAGATTGAAGAAAATTTCAACCCGATAAATAGTACCACTTTCGTCTTATTTGGCAAATATTATCCAATCATGGACCAGCTAGGCTCAAAAGATGCATCTCATGATTTCCAGCTAAACTGTGTAATTAGTTATTTTTTTACCTACATTTAATACTCCATGCAAGCGGCTAAAAATTGATGTGATAAAGAGAGGGTGAAAAAACTTGGAATTTTAAAGGAAACTAAACAAGGCCTCAGCCGAACAGCGGACAAGTTGGATACGTTAACTATATACAGGCTACTTAAGGCTAAGGGACAGTCCAATGACCCGTCATCCACATTCATTTGGAAGAATGCTGCACCGCTGCGAGTTCAACTTTTCATCTGGCTGTTGATCAGAGGCAGAATGCAATGCAGGTCAAATTTATATCACAAGAAGATTGTCGACTCGCCGATCTGTACGGTATGTGGCGCGGCCGAGGAAACACCGGACCACATCATATTTCACTGTCCTATCGCTCTCGAATGCTGGTCTGCAATTGGATTGCCCGGAAATCAGAATCCTCAAGCTCAGAATCTTTACTGCATTCAGAAACTACAGAATGTACCTGATGATCAGTTCAGTGCGTTCATCACCCTTTGTTGCTGGCAAATTTGGAAAAGAAGAAACGAGTTGTATTCCGAAATGAGCATCTTAGCCTTAGAAATCTTCTACTGTCTTGCAAGGCCGAGGCCGCTCAATGGAAAGCTAGAATGCCCAAGAGAAGCAAAAAAGTCATTGAAGCTTGGTCCAGACTTTTTGACATGTCGGTGAACAATACTCCCAATGTAACATAGGGCTGTTCTGAATCGAAACGACAAACTCCCTTGTAAAACACCTTTGTAATCATCCCGCCAAAGCTTTGAATCAATAAAATCAGGTGGGGAGAAAAACCCCCTTGAAAGTTTCAAAAAAAAACTCATGTATGTGTTTTTATCCCTTTCACAACATTATAATAAAAATGAGCTTCATCTATTCAGACTCATAGCTGTTGCGCACGCGAGATCAGTCACCAGTAAAGGTACAAATGGCACATATATTTTTTTGACTGACCGATCAAACGGAAATGCTCTGATCGCGTCCGATTTTTTTTTCAAGAGTACCGATCGACGTGGAGCCACGTCAACTTCAATTGTCGTGCACTCCGGTTTAGCTGTTTGTCCCGGACGGATCCCATGCACGTTGTACGTTGCCCGCACCCGTGTCACGTGCCGCGCACCCCAGCCCGCGCCCCGCCCACACGGACTAAAGCTGGGCTGGAGACTAATAGGCAGTGATGGTGATGTAAGACTAGAAAATGGCACGGATTCACTGCCTCTACCGCGTCTCCCGCCGCGACCACGCTCTATTCACCCGCCGAGTTCCGTGCCGCCGATGAGCTCCACACCGGCGACCTCCGCGCCACTCCGGGGCACGAGTTCTGCGTCGGCGTCGAGCTCCGTATTCATGTGTTTTATATGTATGTTTCATATATTTTATTTGGATGTTGCATGTGTTTCATTTGGATGTTGCAAAAGTAGATCTGGTGTTGCATATGTTGAAATGGCTATAAATATGTTGCAAGTGCATGTTTCAAATGTTTTAGCTATTTCAGAGTATGTTGTAAGTGTTTTATCTGGATATTGCATATGTTGCAGTAGATATATAAATATATTGCAAGCATATGTTGCAAATGTTTCACCTGCTCAGATTTATGTTGCAAGTGTATGTTGTAGTGGCTACACACATATGTTGCAAGTCTATGTTTCAAATGTTTCACTTTGTTTTAGAGGTATGTTGCAGTAAATCCTTTAGCAGCAGGCGCAAGCGCGCAGCAACATGCGAGCAACAACACGCATGCAGCGGGCGCACGCATGGAGTAGCATGCCAAGTAGTATGGAGCACGCTAGCCGCAAAGTCTTCTCGTCTTATCGGCTCGTGGGGATCCGCTACCACCACCATCTCCGCATCCAAACCTGTGCCCCATGGCGAACGTCAGCCACGTGTGCTTCAGTTTGAGCGACCATAGCTGGTTCACGGCACCAGGCAGCCGGTGAGCAGAAAGATCTTCGTGTCGCGTCGCGTCCCTGAGAGCCACAATGAATCAATCGAGTCGCCTTCACCACTTCGCTCTTTTCATATTAATCACACCCCTTCCATCTCTGCTTACCCACTTCCCCTCGCTCGATTTGATCTCGGCACGTGCGGACGTCCAGACAAATGTTAGCGTCCAGACGTTCCAGCACTAGCCACGTCTCCCTGATCAAAGGCTATTCATATGAAACATACCATATTCAAATATAGAGATTTAATATTCATTCCGTATTCGTATCTAGATACTCAAATCAAATTTATATACATATGACAATCGATATCGATTCATATCTTATCTGTAACCAAATATGACCTATCCACAGTTCGTATTCCATCTGGTCACTAGTCTGAAATGAACGCCCAGGCAAATGCCCGCCGTTTTTTATTTTCGCACGAGCAAAAAAACTGGCAGACTATCGCGAAGTAAAAAAAAAAAAATGCTTGGTCTTATTCCTCCCGTCTCCTCCATTGAGGATTCAGATCGGCTGACTTCAGGATGATCGACGTTTGGCTGCAGTCAAGGAAATCAGTCCGTCCAGTTCACATCCAACGGGGAGACAGCGGGAGACGAACCACGCTCGCAGTCAACTGGACCTTGGCCCATGTAGAGGGGCGGCCTGTTTCCAGGACGAGTTGTGCGGCTTGGTTTTTGGCGCGACTTCATTCTTTTTGGCGCGGCGATTGTCTTTTTTGGCGCCAGTTCACGGCGTCTGCTCGTGTTTTTGCCGCCAGACGCGAGTGCAAGGCGATCCTCTCGTCCTCCAGCGTACTGAGGTGCCGGCGATCGTCATTGGAGGGCAGGTCAAAAAACTGTACGCTTCTACCTGTTTCATCGTTCTCAGGCTATAATCTAGCTACTCTGATCTGGTTCCTTTTGTCCTCCCTTATAACTCATTCGATTGTTTTGGTTTGGTTAAGGGAAAATCTACATTTTTTAGATGGAAGATTGTGGGAAACATTAATTTGTTGCTTGCATCAAAAGTAAATCTGAATATTCAAGATGGAAGAGAAAAGGTGTGTTACACCATGGCTGTTCCTTTTTGTCCATGAGATCCGATATGGTTTTGTTGTTTAGATTTGTAATTAGTTGCACATATAACATCTTTTCATCATTAATTTTTATTTGTAGAGAGTGTTTCATTCATGATTTGCTACCTCAAGTTGGCATGGAATTCAATAACATAAATGAGGCCTGGATGTTTTGGGTTAGTTATGGAGGTCAAAAGGGCTTTGAGGTTAGAAAAAGGTATACAAACAAAAGACAGTCAGATGGAAAGGTTAGATCCTGCAGATTTGTTTGTGCAAATGAGGGTCATAGAGTGGAAGATAAAAGAGGTCGTATAATCAAGAGTCCAAGAGCTGAAACTAGAACCGATTGTCAAGTTCGCATGGGTCTTGTACTAGACCGAGAGAAGGGAAATTATAAAGTGACCGATCTGATTTTGGAACACAATCACATCCTTCAGTTGCCACAAACCTCACACAATCACATCCTTCAGTTGCCACAAACCTCACACTTGATGGTGTCTCAAAGGAAAATTTCAGATTTACAAGGATTTGAGATTGAGACAGCTGATGATGCAGGAATGTTCATATGTACTCGTACCTTATCTCGAGTAGCTAAATCTTGCATACTATGTTTCCTGCACTTGTGAAGATGTACAATGTGCAGGTCTACAATTTTACTAAATTCAGTCAGTTCTTCAGAACCTAATGAGTAATGAATCAACTGTGTCGATCATGACATATGAGTAGAGCTTACCGACTATCACAAGCTGAAGCTTTGGTTCAACAAATTTTGGATCTTTCATGAAAAACACAACCTGACATTGGAAATTATCAGTGTATTGATGCAACATAAACATTTCAAGTAAGAACCAAAATCATTCTCCAAGGCCTACCTTTTCATCACTATTTACTGCATTCAACATTCAAAGGATGCTGAAGACTAAAATCCTCAACTCTTTCAGTAGAAGTTTAGGTCCGTGTATCCATATGGGTTGATGTCAGTGTATCCATATGAGTAAGGCAACAGTTCTTCGATGTCCAGTTGAGAACTTGAGCAACTCATCTTTTGGATCCGGCTATGATTGATTGATTCCACTTCCGCACTGAAGACGCTGTAGACCGGTCTATGGTCTGAAAAGCGAGATTCACCTCGTACGTATGACAGTTGACCAAGGCCTCTTCCGTACCATAAAATACGGTCACACCTGCATGGCAAGATACTGAAGTTACTTACTGTACAAAATCCGGCAAAATTAATTGGGCACTAAAATCTGCAGCTGAAATACCATGCGGGGGTTCTCCTCTTTTCCTTCTGGTTCATGTCATCTCCAGCATACTTGTCAGAATTGTTTGAGTACTTGTACGTTGGTGGGAAATATATATTTCCCTCATTCCACCCAACAAATACTCTTCCACCTCTTTGCTCGATCCTTAGCTGAAAGTGCCAGGTTTTCTTGTCTTTGAGATAAACAGGATATTTTACAATCATTTTTATAGCGAAAACAGTAGCTCCTTTTGCTTTTTTGTTAAGCCAGCAGTAATCTTGTAACATGATAAAGTAAAAAGAACGACAAGACTAAAGGCACTGAACTGCCTCTGGCACATGAATTTTACTGCTTTCTAGAGCTTCAACGCTACACGCACGCACACATGCATTGTTCTCAACAAGGGTTACCAAGCTCTCACCTGATCTTTCTCTAGCAAGGCTTTCCAATTGCGCATCTCGACAAGGGCCTTCACTGACCGATAGGAAAGCGCGATTCGGTAATTTAGGTCCCCGAGCCAGATGATTCGACTGCAATGAAAGGCAAAACAAGGGACCCAACGTCATACCAAATGCATATGGACTTATGGAGTAAACTTCATGAATACGCTGTAAGGTTCTTTGCTTACTCATGCTCTAAGATTGTTTCTGGTGAACGCTCATACTGCCCATAGACCATTGGAAACCTGGTCTTTCTGAGTATTTCCAGCACATCGGAGTTCCTCCGCAGCTCATCACCTTCCTTCTGTCCCGAAGTCAGGTGGCTGCAGACGAAGCAGAAGCTTGTTCGGCAGGGGGCGCGTCCTCCGGCGGGGGCGGGGGCTCCGACGCGGGAGGCACGGGCTTCGTCTCGGGACGGGGGCGGGGGCTCCGGCGCGGCAGGCGAGTGCTCCGGCGGCGCGCGAGGGCTCCAGCGTGGGGCGCGTGCTCCGACGGCGACGGCTGGCTTGTTACGGCTGTTGGGAACGAACTAGGAACATAGTCTGTGTAATGTGTGTGCTCTGGTGGGCTTCGATGGGCTGGACTCTCCATGGCCTGCTACTAGATGGAAGCGTGGACAGTCAAACCGTTGGATGCAAATGGACGGTTCGATTTGGGTGACTGCAGCCATACATCGTTGGGGTTGAAGTCAGCCGATCCGAATCTTCCATTGATGCCCTCGCCTTCCACCGCAGTCTCCCACTGCCCTCCTACTGCGGGATCCCCTACTGCGGCGGGCGCCTCCCCTCGCGCGCTCCCTCATGGCCTTCTCCACCGATCCAGCAGCGGTCGAAGAGAAGGTGGAAGCGGAGGACGAGGCCCTCCCCACGGCCGTCGCCGGCGCCGGGGATTGGGGCGATGTGAGCCACGAGGAGTGGCGGCGCTGGGGCACCTCCTCGCCGCTCCCGGCCGCGGTGGCCGGTGTAATCCACGAGCTGCTCAAGATGGAGGCCGCCGCCGGCGAGAAGATGCGCTTCGGCGGCGTCGGCTCGAAGCTAAAGGTGACGTCACCTTCCTCCCTCATTATTTTATTACCATTTACCATTTACCAATCCCTAGATTTTGGAGGTTCTTCAAGCTTCTGTTCGAGCACAGCAGGAGTTGAACTGATGCATCTTGGTTTTGATTTTTCTGGATTTTGCAGGGCAATTTCAAGGACGTGGAGGACAAGAAGCACAGGGCTGTCTACGAGAGGCTCGCCGACTCCGACCAGAAGCTGCAGTACTTCTCCGCGCGGCAGATTGGCTGCCGTTTGCTAGGTTGCAGAGGGTATCTGTGCCAGAAGGTACTCTAGTGTCCAACCTCAGCAATGCAAGCGCTTGAGCACTGCTGCGCACAATTTTCTTGATTCCTCTCCTTCCAAGAGTGTGGTTAAGTGATCCGTCTGTCTCTGAAATTGCAGTGCTGGCTACCAACTGAAGACTGTATGTGCACAAATATTGTTCCTTGCAATCTTTGGAAGGGGATGAAATTCTGGCTATATATGCACCCAAAGGTCTGTCCGTAGAGAGTTGTGCAGTACTCTCTTATGTTTCCTCCTAGTATGTGTAACCATGTCTCTTTCTGCAGGATTTTTTGCGCCAGAATAACACAGGAAAGTTACTCTGGCAAGTATTTGGCATCCAAGCTGCACAGTTATGCCTCTTTGGTATCCAATAGCATGAGGATATCATGTGGGATGCATTTCAGAGTTCAGGTGATCTTAGAACCATCATTGGTTTCTCAAGCATATAAATTGTTGAAACCTTGATTTAGTCATTTTTCTGTGTGGTAGTTTAGATTAGCTTTCACTTTCTGCGATTGATCCTCTCCAGAGTTGTAAATTTCTTGTTTGATGAGCAAAGCATACTTTGTCAACTAAACTCACCAAGTATATTGAATCCTATTTAGGAAAGAGGCACGTAATAATGCTTTTAGATCTGTGATTTTGCTGGTTATGCTGTCGTTGCTTAATGACTTAAAGGATATGGAAACAATGCAAATAAGAGTCATGCTAATAATTTGATTACCAAAAGTTGGACATGTGCTAGCTTAACCCACAGCTCTAAGTAGCGGCGTTGATAACTTTGATAATCTCCATTATCATTGGTCGTAGGTCTATGTGACATCCGGCCCACTTTGGAATTTGGGCCATAGGCCCATGTCTATATGTTGATGTGAGATTGTGGGGGTCTAATCCCACCTTGGTTTTTGAGTGTGGGTTAAACCAACATATAAGGCCTCTAGATAGGGAGGGCCGAGGGGGGTTTGTTGGATCTATCGCTCTGCCTCTCCTCGCCTTACTAGGATAGTTGTTTGGTACAGCAAAAGACCCTTGCTTTGCTGAGCAATCTCGCCTGTCATGGCAAGGTTTTCCCTGCCAGCGCAGGAGAGCCAAATCAGCTCTCCTGCGTGGGAAAGGTCACGCGGTGTAGGTTCTTGTTTCCTTCTCACTCTAGTCAATCGAGAAGATGACCTCGGAATCATCACCTGCAGCAGAAATTTAAGCACAAACGGTGCAAAATCCAGCCCCATGCGGGGCAAATCGATCGCAAGGCGGCACAGAATAAGTCCTGGGTGCCCCAATTGAGGAGAAATTGATTCAACATCGGTTGAGATGGTTTGGACATGTCCAACGGAGGCCTCCTGAGGCGCCGGTGCGTAGTGGAGTTCTAAAGCGGGCCGATAATGTAAAGAGCGGTAGAAGTCGACCTAAACTAACTTGGGACGAGTCCGTTAAGAGAGATCTTAAGGAGTGGAATATCTCTAAGGATTTAGCTATGGATAGGAGCGCTTGGAGATTGGCAATCAACGTGCCGGAACCGTGACCTCTTTTGTCTCCCTTTATGTCCTTTTTTGTGTCTCTCTGTTTCTCGTCTCTTTTGGGTTTCATCTCTAGCCTACCCCAACTTGCTTGGGACAAAAGGCTATGTTGTTGTTGTTGTTGTTGTTGTTGCTCGAATTGAAGCCTGACGGTGGCCCAATGCCTTAAATAGTTAAATGGTATTGCTACATGAGAAGCTAAGGACCTCTGCGTTTGGGCAATCCATTTTCATCGTCTGCTCTGTTTGCTTCTTTTTACACCACAGCACAGCAGCGGACATGGATTTGATCCACTTATTCGGCAAGGTCACAATCATCTTCAACCAGCGTCTCGTCCTGTTTTAGCAGCTGCAGGAAGGCCAGTGCTACTGTGCTAGATTGGTGCTCTCGCTCTGTTCCATTTGTGAAGAGGAAGTGAAAGAAAGAGCTAGCTACACAAGGAAACCAAATAGGTTGCTTCCCCTTGCTTTGTCTGTCCTGGTCCGGCGAGGTGAGATGGGCGAGGCGAGGCGAGGCGGGCCGTGTGAAGGATCCAAACATGCCCTAGGGTTACAGTTCTAAAGTGTCCCTGACAGGAACCCTAATCCTACCACGGATGGTGCGAAGGTTGTAGTCGTGCGAGATCGCTGGTTGGGGCTTAAAGCGAGGTTTACGGCGCTGAGGCGCCGTGGTTGCAGCGAGGAGGAAGAGAGAAGGCGGCTAGGGTTTGGGGAGTCGGCCTCCCCAGGGAAACCGGCAACAATAGGTTGCAATCGGCTTAGCCTATTCCATAATCCATCGTTTACAATATATAGAGTTCTCTCTTAATTCTAATCAATCTCTAATAATACTATAAATATAAATTGGGCCTAGCCCATGAAGCCTTGCGCCGCTGCCTTGACCAGCGGTTCATCTAGCCACTGGTGGGCTTACGGCGGCGATACGGGAGGCCGGTCATAACATCTCTCCCCGCCTGCACAAACAGCTCGTCCTCGAGCTGGAAGTCGGGGAACTCATGCTTGAAGTCCTCCAGGGGCTCCCACGTCGCGTCCTCGGGCGACAGGCCATGCCACTGCACCAATACATGCCAATTGCCGCGTCGCTGCTGAGCCCGCAGCGCCGCGGACGGTGTAGGAAGAAGCCGCCCATCGAGCACCGGCGGCAGCGAGCCTGAAGCCGCCGGTGGGTCACCACGGTGACGCTTAAGCAGTGCCACATGGAACACATCATGCAGCCTGGAGCCCGGAGGAAGATGTAGACGATAGGCCACCGAACCGACCCGCTCAGCAACTTGGAAGGGGCCGGCATAGCGTGGCCCGAGCTTGCCCTTGGCACGGGGATCCAGCGAGTGGGTGGTGCGGTGGAGCAAACGCAACCACACCCAGTCGCCCACCTGAAACTCCTCGTCGCGGTGGGCGGCGTCGTAGTATTTCTTGGCGACCTGCTGGGCCTGAAGAAGGCGCTGCCGCACCTGGTCCAGCACCTCCTCCCGAGATGTAAGCATGGAGTCCACCAGCTCGGTCTTGGCTGTCCCGAGCCGGTAGGGCAGCAATGGCGGCGGCTGGCGGCCGTAGACGACCTCGAACGGGGTGGCCCGAAGAGCGGTATGGAAGGAAGTATTATAGCAATACTCCGCCCAAGATAGCCACTCCACCCAAGCCCGGGGTCGATCACCTGTCACACAACGCAAATACATAGCAATGACCTTGTTGACGACCTCGGATTGGCCGTCTGTCTGCGGGTGAAACGCCGTGCTCATCTTGAGTTTGACGCCGGCCATGGTGAAGAGGTCGCGCCACACGTTGCCGGTGAAGACGGGGTCCCGGTCGCTCACGATGGAGGCCGGAAACCCGTGGAGGCGCACGACGCCATCGAAGAAAGCGCGCGCGACGGAGACCGCCGTGTACGGATGGCCCAACGGAATGAAGTGGGCATATTTGGAGAAGCGGTCGACGACGGTGAGGATGACCGACTTCCCATGGACTTTGGGCAGCCCCTCGATGAAGTCCATCGAGATGTCCGCCCACACCTGGGACGGCACCTCGAGCGGCTGCAGCAGACCCGCCGGCGGTAATGTCTCCGTCTTGTTCCGCTGGCAGGTGGCACAGGACCGCACCCAGTCCTGGACCAGGGCGCGATCGCGCGGAAGGTAGAAATCGCTGCGCAGCCGGTGGAGCGTCTTCTGAATGCCCTCGTGCCCGGCCGAGTGCGCCAGGCGGAGGACCTGGTCGCGGAGGTCGCCATGGTCGGGCACGAAGACGCGCGTGCCATGGAGAAGGAGGCCGTCACTGAAGTGCCACGGGGCTGGCAGGTCGCCAGCCTGCAGCTGCTGTAGGCGCTGCTGCCCCTCGGTGGTGGCGGCCGTAGCTGCTCGGATCGCGTCCAGCAACGCGAAGGAGGGCCCAGAGATGGCGTAGAGGGCCCCCGCGGCGTCGACAGAGCTGGACAGTGCCGTCGCCTCGGCATCACGGCGCGATAGAGCATCGGCCACCGTGTTCAGGCGTCCGGGCCGGTACTCCACAGTGAAGTCGAAGCCAAAGAGCTTACTAAGCCACTGGTGCTGGGGGACAGTAGAGAGACGCTGATCAAGTAAAAATTTCAGGCTATAGTGATCGGTGCGAACCAGGAACGTGCGCCCCCAAAGGTAAGGGCGCCAGTGGCGAACGGCCTGCACCAGGCCGATGAGCTCCCTCTCGTACGCTGCCAGCTTAAGATGACGGGCGGCGAACGGCTTGCTGAAGTATGCCAGGGGCCCGGAGGTTTGGTGGAGCACCGCACCGAACCCCACCCCTGACGCGTCACAGTCCACCACGAAGGGCCGGGAGAAGTCCGGCATCTGGAGGACCGGCCCCGTGGTGAGAGCGCCCTTGAGCGCCTGGAACGCAGCCTCCGCGTCGTCGTCCCATGTGAAGGCGTCCCTCCTCAGTAGGCGAGTCAGAGGCGCGGCGATGAGGCCGAAGTCGCGGATGTACTTCCGGTAGTACCCCGCAAGGCCCAGGAAGCCGCGTAGCCCGCGCGCCGAGCGGGGTTGCGGCCATGCTGCCACCGCAGCCACCTTGTCGGCGTCCATGGCCACGCCGCCTTCCGAGATCACGTGGCCGAGGTAGGCCACAGAAGGCGTCCCGAAGGAGCACTTCGAGCGCTTGAGGTGCAGGGAGTGCGCCCGGAGTGCCTGAAAGACGAGGCCGAGGTGCTGGTGATAGCCAGACCGCAGGTCCAGCTTGGAGAAGAAGCGAGCCCCATGCAACTCATCGAGGAGCTCGTCGACCACCGGGATTGGGAACTTGTCCTTCGATGTCTTGGCGTTGAGTGCCCGATAGTCGATGCAGAAACGCCAGGAGCGGTCCGCCTTCCGGACGAGCAAGACCGGGGCGGAGAACGGCGACGTGCTCGGCCGGATGATGCCCTGGGTGAGCATGTCCGCGCACTGGCGCTCCAGCTCATCCTTCTGGAGCTGCGGGTACCGGTAGGGGCGCACAGCCACCGGTTCCGTTCCCGGCAGGAGGTGGATCCGATGATCGTACGGCCGTGCCGGAGGGAGGCCGGAGGGCGCGTCGAAGATGGCGCCTTGCTGCTGCAGCAGCACGTCCAGCATAGGCCGCTGGGCGCCCACGGTGAGGGCAGTCACCTGCTGCTGTGGTGCCCCGGCGCCCGGGGGAGACACGCCTTGCCACTGGACCCGTGTGCCCTTGTGCCAGAAGGACACCGTCATCGCAGCAAGGTCCCAGAGGATGGGGCCCAAGGTGCTCAGGAAGTCGACGCCAAGAATAAAGTCGAAACTGCCCAAGTCGATGCCTGCACATGTAACAGAGAAAACGGTGCCCCCGATGACAATGGGGACATCACGTACGACGCCGGCACATGGCAGCTGGTCGCCGTTGGCCACGGTGACCCGGAATTTGGCGCTGTCGGAAGGTTCCAGCCCCAAACGGCGCATGGTGCCGCCACGGAGGAAGCTGTGGGTAGAGCCGGTGTCGAGGAGAGCGAGGAACTGTTCGCCCTTGAGCTGCACAGGAACCACCATGGAGTTAGCTGTGCGGATGCCGGCCACGGCAAGAGGGAGACGACCAACGCGTTGACAGTAGCTTCAGTGGTCGGCCCTTCAGTGCTCGGTGCGGCCTCGTCCTCGGTCGTAGCGGGGGTCTCCAAGTCCGCCGCGTCCTCCCGGGCCTCAAGGAACAGGACCCGCTTGCACTGGTGGCCTCGAACAAAAGGCTCGTCGCAATTGAAGCATAAGCCGAGGCGGCGTCGTTCTTGCTGCTCCCCCGGCGTGAGGCGACGGAAGGGCCGGCTGGCTGGCGGGGCGCCCCCCTGCGGCGGGGCTGCTCCTGGCTGCGCCACACCGGGCAGGACTGGGACCGGCTGCTGCTGCCGCTGCTGTGGAGGCCGAGATGGACGGGACGGCGTCGAAGGGAGCATGGCGAGCATCGCGTTGGCACGCAGCTCGAACGCGCGGGCCAGGTACATCGCCGTTGGCAAGTCCTGAGGCGCGCGCATGGCCACGTCCACCTTGATGTGATCAGGGAGGCCGCCAACGAAGAGCTCGGCCTTCTGTAGGTTATCCAGGTTGCGAGCGTGGCATAGGACTGCATTGAAGCGCTCCGAGAAATCCTGCACCGTGGACCGGAACGGTAGACGCCCCAGTTCGGCGAGTCGAGAGTCGCGCACAGGAGGCCCAAACTGGAGATGGCACAACTCCTTGAACCGATCCCAAGACGGCATGCCTTCGCTCTGCTCCAGAGCGTAGTACCAGGTCTGCGCCACCCCACGCAGATGGTAGGACGCCAACCATGTCCGATCCGAGGCCAACGTGCGTTGGCCGCGGAAAAACTGCTCACAGTGGTTGAGCCAGTTCAGGGGGTCTTCCGAGCCGTCGTAGGTCATGAACTCGAGCTTGTAGAATTTCGGCGGCAGGCGATCACCATCGGTGGCCGGCGGTGGTGCTGGAGACGCGCGGTCGTAGGACGGCACACCTCCCACGAACGAGGAGCCCACCAGGGAAGGGAAGAGCGTGCCGTCCACGCCACCGTAGAGGGTGCCCGAGGCTGGAACGCCCCCGAGCGTCTCCATGGTCGTCGTGGTCGCGGATGACAGCGGAACTGCCGCCGTGATCGGTGTGGTGTAGGTGGCCGACGCGGCAGGCAGTGGCCCCGTGGCCCAGGGCGGCAGAGGTGACGGCGACCGAGGCCAGTTGATCATGTGGAGCGGAAGCCCGGTGGACGGCTGCACCGAGACAGATGCATCAGGGGCCGATGACGCCGCAGCCGGCGCTGGTAGGAACGGCAGCGGTGGCGGTGTGGGGAGCGGCGGCGGCGCGTGCGGCCCTATCAGATAGGATCGGATGGACTGTACGTCGGATTGTAGGGTGTGGATGGCGTTGGCGAAGTGGATGAGGGAGCTCGTGAGCTGCTCGTTGGTCATGGTGGGGATGGAGGAGGTGGTAGCTGGCGGTGCTGGCGGCTGGGTGGAGGCGATGGGCTGGGAGATGGCGGCGGTGGAGGCGGGCATGGAGGCGGATGGTGCTGGTGGTGGGAGACTCATGGTGGATGCAGCAGGATCGAAGGTCGCTGATACCAGATGTTATGGACGTCGTTGGGATTGGGAGGAGAGAGTCGAGGGAAGCGGCGGCGACGGACGCGCTACAGTACCCGCGGCGCTACAGTACCCGCGGGTACTGTTCACGCGGTACTGTTCACGCGAGAGACGAGGAACGGCGGCTAGGGCTGTGAGATGCGCTGGGAACGCCGGCCGCGGGGCTTCGCCCACGGCCGGCAAGAGAGAAGGTTTTTCCTTCTAATCTCTTGCTTGATTAGATTGATACATCTCCTCTCCTTATATAGAGAGGATTTCTTGACTTACAAGCAAGGCTTACTTGACCCCTAAGCAAGCAACTAATTAACCCTAATGGGCTAAGGCCCAATAGGCCCTTGACTCTTCTAACACTACACCCCACCTGGACATGCAGCTCGTCCTCGAGCTGCAACCTAACTCGACTCGACACAAACTTATCACTTAAAAATAAGTCTTTTACATCTCGGCTTATTTTATTGACCTGAAATAGACTGCGACTCTTTATTTTTGATTTTTGGAGATACGGCGGACACCCTCCGCGTGATGGACCTGCACGTATGTAGCCACCTGGATCCTATGGAGCCCACCGGAACGAGAGGGGTGCACAAGTATAGCCACCTGGAACTAGTAGCGATAGCGACCAACGGAGACGTCCTCGCGGTGGCCGGTGCCGGAGCACGGCAACGCTAATTAAGGCCCGCCTATGGGTGGCCACACACCCGCGTCCCCAAACGCCGGCGCTGTAGACACCGAGTTCGCCACCCGAGGTGGCGATGCCACGCCCGATCTCTATGACGCAGCGAACGAGATCGGGGCCCTTCATGTGGCGAAGCGTAGCCTGGTGGTGAAACAAAGAAGCACGGGGCACAGGCACCAGCTGCAACCCACGCATCTCCCGCGCCTGCCGTCGCGCCAGGAGTCCGCGTGCTGCAGCCTGTAACCGCACCGCCGCCAGGACCGCCACCCGCATCTTCTGGCGCATCTCCTGCAGCCGCTGCCGTGCTCGGAGACCGCGCGCAGCAGCCTGCAACCGCACCACAGCCGACACTTGGTGAATAAGCATCGGCTGCGCTGCGATGTCCTTTCGCTGCTTGATCTGCTGTGCGGTGTCTGCCTTCGCGCGACGAAGCACCGCTTGGAGGAACTGCGACGGGGTGCGGGGCTGAATTAGCTGTAGATCGCACAGCCGCCGCACTCGCCGGCGCGCCAGGAGGCCACGCGCCGCCGCCTGCAGCCGCACCGCCGCCGACACCTGGCGCGCAAACGCTGTCTGACGGCTCTCCATGGCGGCCAACCATGACACCGTTGTCGCCGCCGCCGTCGTGTAGGCTGTCGGGGAGGGCGACGTGGCCATCGAGTAGATCGGAGCCGACGTCGGCACGGACGGCTGCAGCCAAGCCGGCAAGGGTGATGGCGAGGCCGGCCATTGCATGAGATGGAGCGGGACTCCAGCGCCAGTTGGAATCGGTGCCGTGGGCACCGGCGGCGGAGGCGGCGGTGGTGGTGCAGAGAACGCCGGTGGCGCGGGCACCCGGAGCAGGCCGGCCCACGCCTGCTGCATGGAGGTCAACGCGTTGGCGATCATATCCACCTTGGCCCCCAAGGATTCCAGCGTCAGGGGCTGAGCAGAGGCGGTGGAGGTCTCGAACAGATCGGACGACGCCGCGAGCAGCGGCGAAGTGGACGCCGGGATGGAGGAACTCGGTGGAGCAGACGTCATCGTGCCTGGCAATGCTGATACCAGATTGTTATGAACGTCGTTGGATGGGGAGAATTGAGAACGTCGTTGGATGGGGAGAATTGAGGAAGACACTAGCGGCGCTACAGTACCCGCGCTACAGTACCCGCGCTACAGTACCGCGCGGGGTACTGTTCACGTGAGAGACGAGGAACGGCGGCTAGGGCTGTGAGGGGCGTTGGGAACGCCGACCGCGGGGCTTCGCCCACGCTACCACGGATGGTGCGAAGGTTGTAGTCGTGCGAGATCGCTGGTTGGGGCTTAAAGCGAGGTTTACGGCGCTGAGGCGCCGTGGTTGCAGCGAGGAGGAAGAGAGAAGGCGGCTAGGGTTTGGGGAGTCGGCCTCCCCAGGGAAACCGGCAACAATAGGTTGCAATCGGCTTAGCCTATTCCATAATCCATCGTTTACAATATATAGAGTTCTCTCTTAATTCTAATCAATCTCTAATAATACTATAAATATAAATTGGGCCTAGCCCATGAAGCCTTGCGCCGCTGCCTTGACCAGCGGTTCATCTAGCCACTGGTGGGCTTACGGCGGCGATACGGGAGGCCGGTCATAACAGTCCCTTATGCTGTTTTGGTCACATTGCACTTAAATTCTGTTCACTTTCCCGAAATCACATTAGTAGTAACTAGCATCATGTTCTCATTTAAAGTAAAGGCAATATATGATGTGTTTTCTGACCCAATTTTTACCTTTCTACTTTTCTTTTTAACTCATATGGCACATGCAAATATTTATGCTTTCCAGTCTGCTTACCACTATAGGGAGGTGCACTTGCTGATTTATAACATGATATATAATAATGTATGGACTAATTTGGAATATTCAATATATTTTAAATGAATGTGTCACTTGTATTACCTCTTTCACAGTGGGTTGTCATGTTTATGAGAAATGGAGATTGGGGCCTGTAACTGTCCATATTTACTGACATTCAGGATTCTATGGTTCTGTTAATGTAGTTTTCACATTGAAATTCTGTGCATTGTTTGTTGTTCTTTTCTGTTTTCATGTGCTCCTTTCTATTTTGATCACTGTGAACTGTTCTATTGATGCATTGTATGCTTGACCTGGTTCTAACAGCTTGAAACTGCATCCTTTGATGCATTAATTATCTATGGTACAAATTGATATTTCATATAAACGAATGCAGAATGCATTTAGTTTTGTATGATCTGCAGAAGATTTCTGCACTAATCAATCATTCAGCATAAGTCATATTTCTATCTTCAGCTAGGACATGTGTTTTTTTTTCCTTCTCTTCATGGTTAAATGTCTCACTTCCATTCTGATGTGGTGTTCGTTCAGGAAAGGGGAAGATCTCAGTTCTATATCCAAACAAGAGTAGCACCCCCAAGTCAGTTAAAGACCTTGAATTTGATTGCTTGTCCTTGACTGCTGACCTTCATGAGGTGGTGTTTGTTTTTCAATGGCATTCCATGGTTTCCACTGCAGCAAAGTAGTAGTGCTCCCTTCTTTTATACTCCCTCCACGTTGGTAAAAGAAGTCGTTTTAGATAATGACACGGTCTCCAAAGCATAACTTTAACTTCATTTTTCTATAAAAATATTTATTCAAAAGTGATATGTGTATACTTTTATGAAAGTATATTTCAAGACAAATCTATTCATATTGTTTTCACATTTCAAAACTCAACAACTTAAAAGTTATTCATGATTTATATTCCCAATGTTTGATCTAAATCTTGTCCAAAACGACTTCTTTTACCAACATGGAGGGAGTACATATATTCCATGTGGATTTTTTTTCATGAAGTGCTCCCTTCTTTTATACGTATACTTTCATGTAGATTTTTTTTTTCCATGAGCACCTTTCATCCATCATATCAAGTATCCATAATGATTCAATTCGTTGAGTCTTTAGTGGTTTTTGCCATAGTTCCGCTAGGCGCTGCTAGGCGCTCGACTAGGCGCGACTAATCGGTAGTCGAGGCCCTTCGCCTGGCCTAGGGGGGTAGTCACGCGTCTCGGCGTTAGGCGGCGTGGAGGCGCTTCTAGGTGGCGCGGAGGCGGGGCAAGGCGGCGCGGAGGCGGACGCGCGTGCGAGGCCGCGAAATTTTGGCGCCGCGGCTGATTTCCCGCGCGGATGGCGCTAGCGCGGCGCGGTATTTGTCGCTGGCGGGAAGGATAAGAGGGAGAGGAAGGGTTCCCGCCTGCCATTTGCTCGTCCCCACCGCCGGTCCTCCTCGCCGCCGGAAGAGCTCTTCCCCGCCGGACGAGCTCCTCCCGCCGGTCCTGCTCCTCCCCGTCTGCTCGTCCCCGCCGGTCGAACTGCTTTTCGCCCGGAGTCCCGTCCCTGCCGGTCGAGCTGCTCCCCGCCGGTCTCGTCTTCCCGACGGCGCACCCCTCCCCCAGGCGCATCCCTCCCGTCACCAAGGTCAGTCCCTTCCCTGCTCACTGCTCCCCTCCACTGCTTCCCTCTCATGCTCGCTGCTCCCCTCCACTGCTCCCCTCTCCTGCTCGCTGCTCCCCTCCCCTGCTCCTCCCCTCTGTTTTCAAGTTGAATACATGAATGATGAATATGAATGCCTGATCTGAACTCAGTGATTGCCTTAATACTGGATCTGAACTCTGAATCCATGTGAATGCCTGATGTTACTCTGAATGACTGAATGGTGAATGTTTTTGTGATTTGCATTTGCTCTCAATGCCTGAATGTGAGCCTGATCTGTACTCTGAATGTATGCACTATGCACTGACCACTGAATGCTAGGTGAACTTAGAATGCATGCTCATTGTCTTGTCTACTGGCCCTCTTTTCATATTTACTGTAACCTATATATTGAGAATTATTGCTATATATACATAATATATATAATTTATGGCTATATTGCCAAAACGCCTAGGAAAACGCCTAGGAACGCCTAGGCGCGATTAATCCCGCCTAGGCGCTAGGCTGAGGGTCAGCGCCTAGATTCCGCCCAGCGCCTAGCTGAACCTACTTTTTGCAACTAACACCTCTATCAACTTTCAACATTTGGGTAAATGGTAATGATTTAACTTTTGCAATGCAGAGTTTGCAGGACGAACCTTTCAATTTTGTTTTGCTTGATGGTACCTGGAGTAATTCTGCTGCATTGTACAGAAGGTTGAAGGTACAGTTCAATGCATTTCTCATTTGGCCCAAGCATTCCTTTATTAGGCTGTCTAGACTACCAGTAAACACAGAACTGCTCCTATTTCTTCAGCTGGCTGCTGGGTCTGACATGTAGATTACATTTACACAGACATGTTGGTCCCACCAGTTGAATTCATTCACATTCAACTAAATCACTGGATGTGTACATTATTAAATATTTGGCCAAGACTCCAAAGTTAGGTACATACTCCCTCCAGATTCATAGCTAAAGGGTCATCTATTTTGGGACGGAGGGAGTATAGCTTAATGAACGTCAATTTCCAAAGGTTTAGTTCTTCACTATTATGTCAAATGCTTTAATTTTATGAAATTGGCTCATTTTAAGTAGAGGTTAATGATAAATGCTATCTGATGGAACTAGACATACAATAGTTTGGCATTTCTCATACCTAAAGAGCTGCATGGTAATCTTGTAGGTTTCACATCAAAAGTTTTACCTTTAGCCTTTAGATTGTATAATTTCGTAGATGATTCTTGATTAGTTCCTACAAATATGTACTTGCAAATCCTTGACCAAAAACCATTCGGAACAATCCAAAAGCAGACTACAGTTGGATTGATGTAGAATAGAGTTGGGTTGCAAGGCACTTGCCACTATCCAATCAGGAGTTTTAAGATTTGGACTCCAAATTACCTAGGTATGTTCACATGTGAGAAATAAGTTGCTAAATATGACCTATATCTGTTATCTTGTACAGGAGAGATGGACTGCAACATGGGGAGATGAAGATATACCTTGTATTGCACTATCTACACTTAGTGCCTCAGTGATGCATAAACTACGGTGAGCTAAAAGCTTTATTTGTTCTTATCGCCTCCTTCATTTGTGGTTCCCTTCCCCCCCCCCCCCCCCCCCCCCTTTTCAAATGCTTATTTGTGGATACTATATGTTCCTTGATAAAACTGAACAGACCGCAGCCTGCATGGGATCGTACCTGCACTGCGGCAGCTGCAGCTGGCCTCCTCTGGGAGTTGAACCTGCGGCCTGAGCTCAGCGCATTTGAGTTGGAAAAGCAAGCTGAGGCAGTGGAGTGCTCGTTGGATATCTTGCTGGATGCTCTCACTGCCAGGCGGGTTCGTCTGGGCCGATCAATCACTCGAAAACAGAGACATAATAGAAACTGCATATAGGGAAACAAACTCACAGTAGCAGGGAAGCATGGTATGCCCTTCAAGTGGAAGGCTGATTTTCATTCTTTTTGTAGAACTTAGGAGCTGATCAGCTTGTCAAAGAGTTTTTCCTTTCTTTATAGGTCACTAAATCTTCAGTTCAGTGCTGTAGAATTTTTTTAATGGTCACTGACGTGAGCTGTTACTGCTAATGTCGAAGAAAAATTTTGGATTCTCACAAAAGTGGTTCAATACCCTTTTTGATTTAGCTCTCGGTTTTGACAATTTTTGGCCCATTCTCTGTCATATGAAGGTGAGCCCAAGCAAGCGAGCGAACCATAAGAGTATTGACAACTACAAACATAAAGATGTTTATAAACTCTGAAATGTATCAAATATACAAGGGGACGATTATTCTGCCAATATCAGTGCACTGAAGCGGGGTTATTGTAGGCGTACTAGCAGAATGCAAGTAAACCGTCAGAGGTACAGAACTAGCCTGGCAAAGGCAACCACCTCCCTGCCTAGTAACTGATCCTAAATGTTCAGTATCACCAAATGGCATCAGAGCAGCATCTATGTAAATCTAAGTTTGTAAGCAGGCTTTGCAGGTTGGATTTGTGATGGAATCAAGTTGTTTCTCAGGCTTGCTGCAGCAAGCAGTACCGAAGACCCAATACGTCACACAGCTCACAAACAATCCTCGCATCCTCTCTTTCTAGTCGTACCCAACATGCTCCACCTCGCGCGCGTGCGGCGTCCAGCCGCCGCCGCAGCCGCCGGCGCCGGCGTCTCGTCCATCCGCGCGACCCGACCGCCTCCCGCGCCCTTCACAACCGCCACCACCTCCACCAGCGATACCTTTTCGTCCACGGCCGCCGACCCGGACGGCGTGGCCGCGGACGTGGCCACCCTCCTTTCCCGCTGCTCCGGCGACTGGAAGCTCGCCATCGCCGCTTCCGACATCCCCTCTCGCCTCTCTCCCGCTGCCTTATCCTCCCTTGTCCGCCGCCGCCGCAACTCCTCCCCGCGCCTCCACCCCAAGCTCCTGCTGGATTTCTTCTACTGGTCCCGCACCCGCCTCGCGCCGTCGGCACCGGCCCCCGACGCCTTTGCCCACCTCGCCGTCTCCCTCTGCGCCGCCGGCCTCTACCCTCAGGCCAGCGGGCTCCTCGACCAGATGATCCGCGCCTACCCCACCCCTCCCCTCGTCCTCAGCTCCGTCCACGGCGCGCTCTCCGGTTCCGACCAGGAACGCCGGCCTGTCGTCCTCGACGTGCTCGTCGACACCTACAAGAAGACCGGGAGGGTCCGGGACGGTGCCGAGGTTGTCCTGCTGATGAAAGATCTCGGCTTGGCGCCCAGCCTTCGCTGCTGCAACGGGCTGCTCAAGGACCTGCTGCGCGCTGACGCCCTGGATCTGCTCTGGAAGGTGCGCGGTTTCATGGACGGCTCCGGGATTTCGCCCGATGTCTACACGTACTCGACGCTGATCGAGACGTACTGCAAGATCCGGGACTTGGAGTCTGCCAAGAAGGTGGTTGAGGAAATGCGTGAGACGGGATGTAGCCTGAATGTAGTGACCTACAATACATTGATTGGTGGTCTATGCAGAACTGGAGCTGTTGAAGAGGCGTTTGGATACAAGAAGGAGATGGAGGATTATGGGCTGGTTCCAGATGGGTTCACTTACGGCGCAATCATTAACGGTCTGTGCAAGCGTGGCAGGCCGGATCAGGCAAAATGCTTGCTGGACGAGATGTCTTGTGCTGGGTTGATGCCTAACGTGGTTGTTTATTCAACTCTGATTGATGGGTTCATGAGGCAGGGCAATGCAGATGAAGCTTTTAAGATAGTCAAGGAGATGTCTGCTGCTGGGGTGCAGCCGAACAAGATCACCTATGACAATCTCATCCGGGGTCTCTGTAAACTGGGGCAGATGGGCAGGGCTTCCAGGATTCTGAAGCAAATGGCTAAGATTGGTTATATGGCTGACACTATGACTTATAATCTGATCATTGAAGGTCATCTCCGACAGCATAACAAAGAAGAAGCTTTTTCGCTGCTTAATGAAATGAGGAAGGGTGGTATTTCACCTAATGTATACACTTACAGCATAATCATCAACGGGCTATGCCAAATTGGTGAATCAGAAAGAGCAAGTGGTCTCCTTGAGCAAATGATTGCAGATGGTATAAAGCCCAATGCATTTGTTTATGCACCTCTTATCTCAGGCTATTGCAGGGAAGGTAGTTTCTCATTGGCTTGTGAAACTCTCAAAAAGATGACTAGGGCAAACGTAACCCCTGATTTGTACTGCTACAATTCTCTTATAATTGGACTGTCTAAGGTGGGAAAGATGGATGAAGCCATAGAGTACTATGACCAGATGCTGGAGAAAGGGTTTCAGCCTAATGAATTCACATATGATGGTCTGATTCATGGCTATAGTATGACTGGGGATCTAGAAAAGGCTGAACAGTTACTCCATCAGATGCGAAACAGTGGACTAAACCCCAAGGATTTTATCTATGCCCACATCCTAGAAGCTTACTTCAAATCAGACAATCTTGAAAAGGTTTCCTCTACTCTTGAATCCATGTTAGAAAAGGGGTTAATGCCAGACAACCGTTTATATGGAATTGTGATTCACAATCTGTCCAGCTCTGGACATATGCAAGCTGCTGTTAGTGTTCTATCAGTGATTGAGAAGAATGGATTAGTTCCTGATTCGCTTATATACGGTTCCTTGATATCTGGTTTTTGCAAGGCAGCTGACATGGAGAAAGCTGTTGGTCTTCTTGATGAGATGGCTAAAAAAGGTATAGAGCCTGGTATTTCATGCTATAATGCCCTGATCGATGGGTTTTGTAAGTCTGATGATATTTCTCATGCCCGTAATATCTTCAATAGCATATCACGTAAGGGATTACTCCCAAATTGTGTGACATATACAACTTTGATGGATGGATACTGCAAAGCTGGTGATATCCGTGATGCTATTGATCTGTATAATGAAATGCTTACAGATGGGGTAACTCCAGATGCTTTTGTCTATAGTGTGCTTGCTGCTGGCTGCTCAAACTCCGGAGACCTTCAACAAGCTCTGTTTATAACTGAGGAAATGATTGTTCGGGGATATGCAAGTATTTCTTCTTTCAACACCTTGGTCCATGGCTTCTGTAAACGTGGAAAATTACAGGAAACTGTGAAGTTTCTCCATGTGATGATGGACAAAGACATAGTCCCTAGCCTGCTGACTGTTGAAAATATTGTGAGTGGACTCGATGAGGCTGGGAAACTCAGTGAAGCGCACACAATTTTTGTTGAGCTGCAACAGAAAAATGCTTCACATCGTGATACAGATCATTTGTCTTCATTGTTTACAGACATGATAAATCAAGGACTAGTTCCTCTAGATGTGATACATAACGTGATCCAGTCTCATTGCAAACAAGGCTATTTGGATAAGGCTTTGATGCTACATGATGCTCTTGTTGCAAAAGGTGCTATTGTGGGCTGCACATCTTATCTTGCTTTATTGGATGGCCTTTGCAGGAAGAGCAAACTGATTGAAGCTTTAAATTTGCTAAAAGAAATGAAAGAGATGGGTATTTGTCCTTCTGAGGATCAGTGCATGACACTCTTAAATAGTCTTCACTCATCAGGATTCATCCAAGAATACAATAAAGTGTTTGATACTATGCTGTCTTACCAGTGGTTACAAAAGGAAAGCAAATTCTGTAATTCGGTTTGTAATAGTCAGGAAGCTGTGAATGCAGAATAACTAAAGACTGCAAATTTATGAACCCCTTTTTGATAGATAATAGTTTGAACGGATTAGTTCACTCCATAGAATCCGTCTGCTTTCTTCTTGTTGCAAATCAGAAACTATATGCCTGTGCAGCTTTAGGTTAATCTGTTTAGTGGTCCTGCACTTCTGGTTCAGGTATTACTGGTGGATGGTGAGAGGAGGCTGTGTCTGTGAGTAATGCAAAGAGTGCAACTGCATAACAATGATTCTAGAATTGATAATCAGAGAAGGGACATAACTGCAGATTAACAAATTTTCTTGCTTTGATTTACCCGTGTAATTAGTTTGGTTAATTGATTTCATTTGTTGTCCAACTATAGGATTGCCTTGTATGGGATTCTTTCCCATTTTTCTCTCTTTAATACAAAGATACATAGCTCTACTGCGTGATCAAGAAAACAAAAATAACCACTATTTCAGCTTCATTCTGATCAATTGATTTCCAGATGCATCAGTGCTACTGACTACTGAGTTTGGTGATGCCTTTGATCAACCAGAAAACAAGCAGTTCTTCATGTTGTAGATGTAGGCCTGCCAATTTCTATTCATATATTTATTTGCAAAACGCAGATGCTTAATGCGTGGACCCCCTCAGTAAATTGATCTCTCATTTTTGCAAATCTGGACAGGGCTTTGATGGGAAGATTTCGATGATTCTTAGATGATTTCGAAGTCAAGGAAATCCCCTTCCTGGGACGCTTGGTCAAATGAAAGGTCTTCAACGCCTGTTAGGTTGGATCGGGCTTTCTGTTGCTCAGAATGGGAGGACATTTTCCCTGATGAGCACCGCCTCAGTTGTTTCTGATCATTGCCCTCTTATTCTCGGTTTGAAGGTTAGCACAAAAGGCAAGCGGTGTTTTCATTTCGGTAGTTCAGCAGAACTGGAATGCTCCCGTCGCCTCATCTCTTGCAGCCGCTTGCCATGCACCATGTCAGTCACCGGGTTTCTTTCTTTGTGGATGATGCTGTGATGTTTCTGAGACCATCCTGCACTGATCTTCAGACCATCAGACTCATCCTTGATTATTTTGGGCACGCCTCTGGTCTCCGAATAAATTGGGCAAAAAGTTCAGTTTCTCCTATTCATTGTTCTGAAACTGCTTTGCTGCTCACTTCAGAAATTCTGTCATGCCCGGTCAAGGATTTCCCATGCACTTATCTAGGCCTTCCTAGCCCAAGCAGTTTGGGCCGAGCAGATTTTCTATCACTACTGCAGTACACCGGCAACCGAAGAAGTCACGCTGGCTGCAGTTTGTATCTATTATTTCGGTTATATTCGAGAAACACGAATTTGCTTACTGTAATGGTTATAACGTCTGAGTAGCGCTGTTTCAACAAATCCTGTACCGAATCATTTTCATTTCAGCATGTCAAATGTTATGCACCGTGCCCGCTTAGAATTAGATGATACGTTTATGTGCTGAATGATGCACGCATGCCTGACTGAAGTCATCCGGCGCATTAGAGCGCCTTGGAGTAAACATGACAAACAATTTCGTTTCGACATCTAGCAGGACAAAAATTGCTCTTTTCTATTACCAACGATTACACCTCATTATACATACAGATATGTAACTGACATCAATAAACTAATAATAGTTATCAAAGAACTAGACCAAGCCCTAAATCAGCTGAAGAGAGGGAAGCAAAGAACGACGAACGCCTGAGGAGATCCTACATCTTGCTGGGACTCTATGCATCTTCCGTTGGCTTTGCTCCAATAGCTTTGGCGCCTCCTTATCCTCGATCTTCTGAATCGTGTGAAGACGTTTGATCTTCTTGGCTTCTTCGTAACCCTCACGTAGCTTCCGTTTAGTATTCTCCATCTTCTCGCTTTGAGTGACGATGAGCTTCTTGGTCTCCATCTTCTCGCTTTGAGCAGCGACCGGCTTCTTAGCCTCGATCTTCTCGCTTTGAGTGACAATCGGCTTCTTGGCCTTCATCTTCTCGCTTTGAGCGTCGACCGGCTTCTTGACTGCTGTAGAGATGCCCTGGCGTGGGATCCGATCATCAGAGAGCTTGTCGAGCTCCTCCTCTGCTGTAGCTGTAGCGCCGTCAATGGCTGTGCTCCACCCGCGCACGACGTCGCCCGCGAGGGTACGGATCCGGGCCGACCCGTGCTTCCCGAGCGCGCCGACGGCCCTTGCGAGGTCGGTGGACGCCAGCGCGCTGTGCGGGACGGGCGCCACCCGCAGAGTCTCGAGCGCTTCCACCATGGTGTCGTCGAGCGCGGCGCAGAGCTGCTCGGCTACGCCGTCGTGCACGGCGCCGCGAAGCAGCTGGACGATCCGGACCCTCACCTCCCGGAACGAGGCGCGCGGGTGGCCGGCTGCCTCGATTGCTTCGTCGATGGCGCCGAAAGTGCTGTAGAACGGCCTCCAGCGTCGTAGAGGGCTCCCGCTGTGCTTGTTGGCCATGGTGGCGGAGGATGCGGGAAAGCCGGCGGGTAGGGTCGGCGGATGCGAGCAGTGGACGAGCGGATGCGGATGGAATTGGGAAATCGGTGCGCCTTATTTATATAGAACGAGCCGATCGAATCCGTGTCGAGTTTCTGTGCATTCAAGCGTGAGCGTGACGCGTTTCCACGAGCACATCGAATTGGGGCAATCCGACACCGACTCGAGCTCGGGACTCTGTCGACTCGAGCTCGGCGACTCTACGCGCTCTCCGGAAACTCACCATGGGAACCACTGGGACGCTTCCGTTGCCATGTGGGCCGCCGCTAGCCATGGCCGCCGTCACGCGCTTGCACGAGGGCAGCCCGGCTTGGGTATATTCCTGCTATATATACTGACGCAAGCGCCCCCATTAAGTTAACCTCCTGATGCTCTACAACCCTTTCCCTTTCCCACAGAGACACAGTTCGCCGGAAAACCGTGCGCGCCGCCGTGAACGCCTACTGCTCCGTCGCCGCTCTGTGCGCCGCCGCCGCACATGGCCGGCTGGCCACGTGCCGATTCCGGGAGAACTCCTGGAATCCTGGGTGCGCGAGAGGCCAGGGAGGCTCGCTGTCCCGCTCCCTACCGCCGGTGAGGCCATGCCCGGAAAATCGATGGACGCCCTGTGCGCCGTGCTCTGCTTTTGTACGTGAAGAGAAAGGTGGAGTGGTGAGATGAATAGAAAGAAGAGAGGGTTTCAGTTGAGAAAGTGCAAGACAGAAAAGAATGTGGGAGAGAGGTTGCAGGGATTTGGAAATAGTTTGGGTCCCAATGCAAAAGTGCCTTTTAGTTTTTCTTTTTCCGAAAAAAACGATCAGATCGGCTAAAAGTTATAAGATAGGAGTACATAACAAATCCTAGAAAAATCATGTTCCATTCCATGCCGACACAAAGCAGCCAAAGATTCAGATTCCCCGTCCAGACCTTATCGAGACCTTCATCAATGGCGATGGATCGCACGCTGGCTCCAACTCTTTTAAAGGCCGTAGTGTGCTTGCTTGCAAGCCATCAAACAGCAGGGCTCATCCACAGACCGACAAGACAACCAGCTCCTCACCCCCGCAACGCAAGCTAATTGAGCGCGCAGCGATGGCGGCTGGTGGCAGTGGACTTCGAGGCGCTGAGCTACATCAGCAGCAGGCTGGTGGAGGCGTTCCAGGCGTTCGACTCCGACAGCGACGGGCTGGTGACGGCGCCGGAGCTGCGGGGCCTGCACAAGTCGGGATTGTGACGAAAGGCCCTCTGCTGCTAGATGGAACAAGTAGGGAGAAATTGGGTCTCTTTGTCGTACGCCGCGAGTCGTCTGAAACTCTCCAGCTTATCACCGTTAAATAGAACTAAAAATGAAACCGATTGGCAAACCTCATAATTGTGTCATCCCAACGATGATGGAAGCCCAACCGGCGCATTATGGCGTCGAGATACACCCATTCGACTCGATCATTTGCCTTCTTCATGTCCAACTTTAAAGCACAACACATCTCAGACCAGTCGCTCGCTTCCGCTTCATAAAATGCAGCACTCATAAAGCGGAAATAATATTGTCAATAATAAGGCGCCTAGAACAAAGCCCGATTGCTCCTGTCAAATAATTTCTGACAAAAAAAATCTTTAACCAATTCGCCAACATCTTGGATCCAATTTTCTAAATAACATTACATTACATAGGCTTATTGGTCGAAACTGTCCAATTTCCTCCAGGCTAGCCACCTTGGGGATCAAAACGATCAGTCTCGTTGATGCCCGTTGGCTCCTCCTCGCCATTCAGAAGTTTCAGCACCATGGCAGTGATTTCTTTCCCATAAAGCTCCTAATGTCACTTAGAAAAGTGTGTCGGGAAACCATCGAGACCCGGTGCCTTTGTCGGAAAATAAATGGAAGACAGATTCACAAATAGCTCCCACAATCGGTTCCACGACCCGGCCCACGAACACTTCTGTCTGGGCTCAGGCTAGCCCAACCTCAACGTCATCAGCCCACCCACCTCGAGCTCTGTCGTCCCCCTCCACACCGGCCACCACCACGCCACGACCCGCCCCATGCCCCTCCGCCTCCTCCCGCCGCCTCGCCGCGCCGCCGCGCCACTCCTCACCCCGACCGTCCCCCACCTCGCGCGCCTCCTCCTCGCCCATGCGCCGGACACCCCTCCGCTCCTCATCGCGCTTCTCCCGGCCTGCCCGGCCCTCCTCACGCCGCTCCTCTCCCACCTCCTCCTCTCGCACTCACCGCCGCTCCCGGCGCTCTCCCTGTACCGCCGCCTCCTCGCGCTCCGACACTTCTCCGTTCCGGAAAGCTCCCTCCCGGTCCTGCTCCGCCTCCTCGCGCGCTCCCGCCGCCACGCACACCTCTCGTTTCCGCTGCTCGAGTCCCTCCCGTCCACGCACCCGCACCTCCTCTCCACGCCCGCGCTCGCCGTCCTCCTCTCGACCGCGCTCTCCGCGTCCGCCCCCGGCGCGTCCTTCGACGCCGCCGCCACCTGCTTCGACTCCGCCGCCCGCGTCTGGGCGCGCGCTGGCAGGGCCTTCGGCGCCGCCGAGCTCAATGCGCTGCTCCGTGCCTTCTGTGCCCGCGGCCGCGTCGCCGAGGCCCGCGCGCTCTTCCACCGCTACTGCGACGCGTACCCGCCCGACACGCGCACGTTCAACACGCTGCTGCTCGGGTTCAAGGAGGCCGGACACGCCCACGCGCTGGACCTCTTCTACCATGACGCCGTACTGAGGGGCTTCGTGCCGGACGCCGTGTCGTACTGCGTGAGGATGGACGCCTACTGCAAGAAAGGTAGGTTCCTAGACGCCCTCGAGCTGCTCAACGAAATGCGCAACAAGGGGGACTGCAAACCCACGCTGCAGGTGTTCACCACATTGATATACGGAGCTGGGATTGTGAGGAGCGCGGCGAGGGCACGCCACCTGTTTGATGAAATGGAGATGTGGGGAGTGACTCCTGACCGTGGTGCTCATAATGCGCTCATGGGCGCGTATGTGAGGGCTAGGGACTTGCAGTCTGCGATGGCGGTGATGAGTGACATGGAGAGAAAGGGAATCGGTCTAGATGATGTTAGCTACAACACGATGCTTTGCGGGTTTCAGAGAGTTGGCGACTTGGAGGGGATCTGGAAAGTGTACAGCAAGATGGTTAGCTCAGGGTTTATGCCGAGGACCAGGACGACGATGCTGCTCATGAAGGTCTTCTGTGAGAATGGACGACCTGACCTTGGGCTGGAGCTGTGGGATTATCTGATGGGAAAGGGATGTGTACCTCACCGTCATGCATTGGACATTCTGGTTACTGGTTTATGCTGTAGAGGTGTGGTTTCTGAGGCATACAGGTGTTTCAGGGAAATAATCGAGATGGGGATGGCACCAACAGATCGAGCATTTAGGGTTTTGGAAGGGTTTTTAAGGCAGACACGGGAATACGGGAAGGTTGAAGAGATTAGGCAAATGATGAAGGCTGTCCAGCTGGAGGGGCATCAGATTGAAGAAGAGGCTGCATGAGCAGGAGTACTACTGCAGTTGCTTTTCCTTGATGAAATCATTGGATTGTGTTAGCCGTTGTTTGATGGCCTGTGATATCAAGGGTAAAATGTTGCAGTGGCCAAGCTTTTTACATCTGTGGATGACAGGGAATAAATGAGTATCCTGAAACTTCTAATTGTTAAGAGTTTTGGACCTGGCGAAGGGTTTATTGCTGGAAGTATGTTCAGCTCTAGAAACTGGAGTTTCAGTTCTGTGGAAAGAGCTTGGCCTTTGCCAAGAAGGGGCACTTGAAATATAAAACCGATGCGTTGATATGATCCAGTGCAAAATGTAATGATTATACACTGAATTAACAAGAGTTGGAACTTGGAAGTTTATTTGATTATTATTATCTTTCAGAGTTAAGGTGGTGAGTTCTTTTCTGTCAAACTCATGACTTCTGTTTTGTCAAGTCAGAGAATACTGTACATAACAACTATAATAGTCACATCACATATAGAACTATAAGGCTGAAATAGGAAATGTCACCAGAAAGCCACTTGATTAAAGCATAGAATAATCCAAGTATTTACGTAGGCAAGGGTTTAGGGTTCTAGAAGGGTTTATATATAAGGTTGATTTGGGAACTTGGGAAGGTAGAGATCAGCCAAATGGGAACTTGGGAAGGTTCAGAAGATCAGCCAAATGACGAAGGTGACAAAATTGTACGGTCCTCAAACTGAAGAAGCTGCTTGAACACTCTTGTGGTTGCTTTTCCTGATGAAACGATGGCTTCTGATGTCAAGGGTGAAATGCAGCAATGGCCGAGCTTTCTAGAACTGTGGAAAGCTTTAACAGTGGAGAACAGGGAATGAATGGAAATGGATATCTGACTGAAGCTGTCAATTTGTGAGAAGTGGTATGGAGGGTCCAACTGAAGGAGTTCCTATTTTCAGTTGTGCGGAAAAGCTCTGCCTTTGTGTAGACAAGGCACTTCAAATTTGAAATTGATACATTGTTGTGATCCATTGTAAAATGTAATTGATGATTTGTCATTGATTTAATAACTGTGGGAGATTGTGCTGAATAATATCTTTTATATACTAGAAAGGGTTGTAAGCTTTGCTCTGTCCAACGAAAAGTTTTTTGTTGTCACGTCGAAGAATTCTTGCATGACAATTCTATTAATCAGTTCTGTAATTCATTGTAAGGACTGAAATATAAAACTGAACACTGAACATTCACCAGATGGCCGAATCTCGTTCCGAAGATCCGTGCACAAATGAAGTCTCACGTTTCTATTCTGTGAGCTGAACAGCCAAGATGGAAGGCATTTTTTCCCTCAGTTTTTGTGTCACAGCTACACGTACTGTCATTACACCAGCTGCAGGTCCACTGATCCGGATCTTGACGACATATCCATCAATCTGAAGAAGCTCGAGGCCTCCACCTCCGGTGCCGGAGAGGTACGGTCTGATCTCATCAAGCACCTGCATGCATCAACAAACAGTCCTCAGAAGTCAGAATCACAGTTCGATCACGATCATTGCAGCAGCAGAGCACAGCTTTTGTAATTTGCAGGCTTGCGTCCAAGCGAGAGCTGACCTTGTCGACGTTGTCGGCGGTGAGGTCGAGGCCGGTCTCGGTGTCGACGATCTGCTCGACCTCGAGGATGTCGGGGATCTTGTCGCGGAGGCGCGTCTCGATGCCCATCTTGAGCGTCATGGTGGAGCTGGGGCAGGAGCCGCACGCCCCCTGCAGCTTGAGCACGACGACGAGGCCGTCGATCTCGTGCAGCGCCACGTTGCCGCCGTCCGCCATCAGGCTCGGCCGCACCTCGTCCAGCACCTTCTCCACGTTCTCCTCCGTCAGCGGAAGCACGTGCACCGCCCACCCTGCAGGTTGGACACACATACAGTGATCGTTCAGACTTACACTTGTTGCATGCTGTGACTACGATTTTGCAGAATAAAAAAGAGAAAAAAAAAACTGTGACGAACAAACCTGCTCGGTGTCGTCGGTGGTCGGGCGTCGTCTGCAGCGACGTGTGGCTGAAGCTGAGCCGGCCATGGGCGAGGGAGCTTGGGGAACTCTGTGGAGAGAATCACGGCGGGCAGGTCAGTGGCGGAGGCAGCCAAAAGGAAGAACGGGTGAGGATAAGGCTGGGGGCGATCGAGGTGAAGTTACCTTGCCACGGAGGGTGGCTGCGAGGGGGGAGCTGGTGGCCGCGGCCGCCGCTTGCCGGAGACTCAGCCTCATCTGAATCTCTGCCGATCGTTTTTCGGCAGCCAAGAGATGAGGGGAGTGGGTTGTCCGTTGCTGATTCATTCGTTTCCTGGATGGCTGGATGTGGTTCGCCGTTGTCGCCGAGGTCTTGTTGGGCTGAAACTTTTGAGCATACAGATCCACGGTCCAGAGCCCATGGCCCACTATTACTTTATTTTTTGACGGAGGTAAACTCTGCATTTATAGAAGGAAAAGCAACCAGGGCCACTATTACTGCCAGCCCAGTCCATCTTAACGATTGGAACCTGACTAAAAAAAGTCAGGGTTTTTTGGGCTGTTTCTAACGATTGAACTGGCCCTTTCTCCTACCCTAGCCTTGTCACCATAGTCGGCAGTACCATCGCTTAAGTAAACTCTTCGCCGCCGCCGCCGCCTCCTCCTCTCACCGCCGCCGCCGCCGCCGACTAATCCGATTCCCCTGTTACCCTCTACCATCACATCTGTTCCTCTTGGGGCGCCAACCCCAGCGACCGCTTGTTACCCGATCCCCAAGATCGGGCGTGAGTATCCGAACGGACGCTGGACCCCTCTTGCAATTCGCCGGAGGACGCGGCGGGGAACTTCTGGCCACGGCAGGGGTAACTGAGTAAGGTGCGTACCACCCTGGTGGTCTAGCGCTTTCCGTTTCCTGGTTAATTGTTGACATGCTTGTTTCACTCAGGTCCTTGGATATGGTTTATGCCGAGCTCTGATGTTAATGTTACGCGGGGAAGATCGTATTTTTTGCCAGTGGTGCAACAGAATCGGATCCCAAACGACGAAATCACAGGGATCCTCTAGCAAAAATTATATATTATCGGTGTTTCACCACTGCCGCCGGTCTTGTATTTTATATATAGCGTCAAAAATTGGATCTTTGGACAATTTTGGATCCCAAGTGGCTGAATAAATAGGATCCTCTAGCAGAAGATGTATGCAGCCCATATCTTTTGGACAATTTCTGATCCGAAGCGGCTGAATAACTGGGATCCTCTAGCAGAAGTTGTATACTGCCCATTTTGGATATTTCCACAGTTCTTGGATCCAAACTGGTTTTCGTAGTTGGACGAGGGTTCACCACACACAAGTGGACGAGGGTTCACCACACCTCAACATCCAAGTATTTCATCAGTTGTAAAAGAAGCTACATCAGACTCTAACATTTTTGGTGTCATGTCAGGGGGGCTGCCAGAGGACGTCTTGATGAAGATATTTGCAACTCTTGAGGTTCCTGACCTTGTCCGTGCAGGCTCTGTCTGCTCCTCTTGGCTCCATGCCTACAATTGCCTTCGGAAACTTGGGGCTAGTATTCAGCCACAAACACCAAGCCTCATATACACCAATAAGTCTTCAGGTGCAAGCGCTGCAGGTTTCTACAGCCTCGTGGAGAACAAGCCATACACATTTACTCTCCCAGACCCTCCTATCTGTAGCAGGTACCTGATTGGCTCTGCCTACGGTTGGGTTGTCACCGCGGACGAGAGGTCTGAGCTTCACCTTGTCAACCCCATCACACGTGACCAGATTGCCCTCCCTTCTGTCACCACCATTGAGCAGGTGAAGCCCATCTATGACAGCAATGGTGCTATTCACATGTACAAGTACTCAAGGTACACCGGGACCCACGGTGAACTCGACCCACCATCAGTCTTGCGCCTTGACAAGCTGCGGGACTATATATTTCTCAAGGCATTTTTGTCCTCTGATCCGTCCACAGGAAACTACATTGTAGTGCTGATCCATCACCCATACTGCCAGATTTCATTTGCGAGAGGCGGGGATGAACACTGGACTTGGTTGCCATATCATTCTTACTATACAGATTGTGCTTTCAAGGATGAGCTATTGTATGCATTGTTAGTCGATGGAGGAATCCATGCATACAATCTATATGACCCTGCAGTAAAACCACGAGTTGTCATGGAGGGGCTTAAGGGCTGCCTCCCTCCTAAAGTGTACATTGCTCAAGCTCCATGCGGAGATCTGCTGCAAATTTGGAAGGTGAGTGAATATTCTGATCAGGAGGTCGAAGATGTTTCTGAACCTGATTTAGACCCACCAGATGATGATGAATATTTCTCAGTATCAGAAGATGAATCAGAATCTGAGGTAGACACTGTACCATATAGACACTATACCACTGTGTTCAAAGTATATAGAGTGAACTTGACAGCAATGAAGCTTGTGGAGATAAGTTGCTTGGGTGACAACATACTATTTCTTGGGCTTAACCAATCAATTTGTCTATGTGCCAAAGAATATCCGCAGCTGAAGGGGAATCATGTCTACTTTACTGATGATGATGAGTACATGTCATATGGATTTAAGAATAAAGGCCGTAAAATGGGAGTTTTTAACTTGGGTAATAAAATTAGCGAGAAAATTGTTTCTCCTCGGATTTGGTCCAACTGGCCAGCCCCCATCTGGATAGTACCAAATCCTAGAAAGATGAATTCGGCATTCCTCAGGTGCCAGATCTTGTCCTCCTATAAATAAAATATTAATCTTGTACCTTCATATTACCATGCAACTTCAAACCATAGAGTATTGTGAAGAGCATATGGGAATATGTTTGTTGCTTGCTGCAAAAGGATTACCACTATCAGGCTCATGAGCTCATCATAACTCTTCACCTTTCATATTTATAATTATGGTGTGGTAGGAATCAGCCATAGTTCTCCAGTGGTATTGGGGAAATAGTTTCACTGTTCTGTGTATTTCTTTTTGAGGACCTAGTTCTTTTGGAGCAACATTTTTGGATCAGTGACTGGAAAAATCTATAGTGAATGAGGGCATTTGTTGGATGCTTCTTTGTTGCATTAATAATGAAGAAATAGCCATCATATGTATGAGTTACTTTTAGTGTGAGTTGATGTTAATGGGAATCTTTGACAGCACAAGCATTTATTTCCTCAAATTCCACCCATGGCTCAGTCTGGATATGTGAATTGATGTTGTATTTCAGAGTAGAGAGATAATTTTGCCCTTTTCGTGTATTTGATTGAACTGGGGTTTGATAACTTTGAGTCCAATCATATGAAAATTCAGATAACTCTGGACTCCCTCCAGGTTGGTAAAAGAAGTCGTTTTAGACAATGACACGGTCTCCAAAGCATAACTTTGACTTTATTTTTCTATAAAAATTATTTATTTAAAAGTGATATATGTATATTTTTATGAAAGTATATTTCAAGACATTTATTTATATGGTTTTCATATTTTCAAACTCAACAACTTAAAAGTTATTCATGATTTATATTCCCAATGTCCCAAACCTTGTCCAAAACGACTTCTTTTACTAACCTGGAGGGAGTACATAATGTACCTATATTTGAAAAATTTCCCCAAGGAAATTGGTATTTTTGTGTGGGTGGTCATAAAGCACATTTGATGGCCCTCTCGGTGCTGATTCAGAAGTTATTTGATCGCTGTACGTGAGCATCATTTGAACGCATACAGTGATCGTTCAGACTTGCACTTGCTGCATGCTGTGGCTATAATTTTGCAGAAGTAAAAAAAAAAAAAAAAAGAGGAAAAAACTGTGACGAACAGACCTGCTCGGTGTCGTAGCCTCGTAGGTGGTCGGGCGTCGTCTGCAGCGACGTGTGGCTGAAGCTGAGCCGGCCGTGGGCGAGGGAGCTTGGGGAACTCTGGGGAGAGAATCACGGGCAGCTCAGTGGCGGAGGCAGCCAAGAGGAAGAACGGCTGAGGTGACGAGGTGAGGTTACCTTGCCGCGGAGGGTGGCTGCGAGGGGGGAGCTGCAGGTGGGCCACGGCCGCCACTTGCCGGAGACAGAGCCTCACCTGAATCTCTGCCGATCTTTTTTCGGCAGCCAAGAGATGAGGGGAGGGGTTTTTTTTTTTTTTTTGAGCTTAAGAGATGAGAGGAGTTGGTTGTCCGATGCTGATTCATTCGTTTCCTGGATGGCTGGATGTGGTTCGCCGTCGTCGCCGAGGCCTTGTTGGGCTGAAACTTTTGAGCATGCAGATCTACGGTCCAGAGCCCATGGCCCACTATTACTTTCTTTTTTGACGGAGGTAAAACCTTCTCTTGCTTTTATAGAATGCAACTAGGGCCCAATATTACTGTCAGCCCAGTTTACTCTTAACGATCGAACCTGACCGAAAGAAGGAAAAGGTTCAGGTTACCTCCTCAACTTTCGCAAAAATCCGTTTCCACCCCCCCGCCCTAAACTCCAAAACTAGTTAAAACACCTCTCTCAACTTTTAAAATCGTTCGTCTTACCTTCCTGGGCCTGTTATAAGCAGTTTTGAAGTCGATTTTATTTTTTTTATTTATTTCGGCTAAATCTTTAAAAAATCATATTAAATCATAGAAAAATCATAAAATAGAAAATCCAATTTTGTTGGACTCCACATGAGTAGAACTACACAGTGAATATATAATATGGTATGCTTTAGTACAAAGTTTTTGATGTGGCTTTAGATCTATGATTTTATGTAATTAATTGGAATAATTCATAGCTATAGTTTCTATGATCCAATTGTGATGAAATTTTTATAGTGGGCTAATTATTGTATGATTGAACTGTAGTAAAAATTTTATACTCATTTGATCATGTATAGCTTAGTTATAGATTTATTTATATTTAACCAGCATAAACCTAAATAAAATCTATAACTAAGTTATACATGATCTAATGAGTATGAAATTTTTACTACAGTTTAAGCATACAATAATTAGCCCACCATAAAAATGTCACCATAATTGGACCATAGAAACTGCAACTATGAATTATTTCATTTAATTACAGAAAAGTCATAGATCTAAAGCCACAACAAAAACTTTGTACTAAAGCATACCATATTATATGTTCACTGTGTAGGTATACTCACGTGGAGTCCAACAAAATTGGATTTTTTATTTTATGATTTTTCTGTGATTTACTATGATTTTTCAAAGATTCTGCCGAAATAAATAAAAAAGAAAAAGACAAAGTTGTCTTTAAAACCGTTTATAATAGGGCCAGGAAGGTAAGATGAACGGTTTTAAAAGTTGAGGGAGGTCTTTTGCCTGGTTTTGAAGTTTGGGGAGGAAAAACAGACTTTTGCGAAAATTAAGGAGGTAATGTGAACTTTTTCCCCAAAAGAAAAACAGGGTTTTTTGGGCTGTTTTCCAACGATTCAACTGGCCCTTTCTGGGCTCCAAAGGCCAGCTGAACTCCCCGACAATTGGCTTGGACTAGATTGTGCTATGTGCAGATTTTGATGGTGGAATGATGATGATGATTACGTCGGAACGTGTTAAACCAGTATGGGCATAGACTGCCGATCAAAAAAGTATGGGCATAGACTGATTTATTAAAGAGAAGTAGGTCCCATCCATGCAAACTACAATCAGTATGGGCATACGACACAATCACAACTGATGCATCGCAGGAAGCCAGGAAACAGCATTTTGTGACGAGCACCAACCAACATGACATGACAGCAACATGAGGAAATTATTCCGAGACACCATTATCTCGTGCATTCGAGGGCTAGACCATATATAATTGATGCGCCAGCCGCCATGTAGTATATATAAATACCTTCTCTAATATTTATCTAATATTTAAGGTGACTAAATTTTAAGATGATTTCATATAACACTCTTATACCACTAAATAGTACAAGTAAATTGTTATTTTTATGATTTGTTATTTGTCTTTGTGTCATAACATATCCGTTTCTGTCCTTATCTCACTATAATTTTTTTAAAATAAAAGACAAGAGCTCTGCCGCTCAATTAAGTTGAAAGGATCAAGATGTCCAAGAGGGGGGTGAATTGGGCTTTTCTAAAAATTAATTACAAGAATTAAATCCTACAAGCCGGAATTCACCCCTAGTGCCTACTTGTGTTCCTAGAGAGTCTACCGATAAAAAGTTTTGCACCCTAGTTTCCAATCCTAGTCTAGCATGGCAATTTTAGGAATGTAAATCAAGCAATGAAAGTAAATACGAGAATGTAAATGCTTGAATGTAAAGGGCAAGGAACACGGCGATGTTTTTCCGAGGTATCGGAGAGTCGCCACTCCCCACTAGTCCTCGTTGGAGCACCCGCGTAAGGGTGTAGCTCCCCCTTGATCCGCGCAAGGATCAAGTGCTCTCTACGGGTTGATTCTTTGACACTCCGTCGCGGTGAATCACCCAAAACCGCTCACAAGATGAGTTGGGTCATCCACAAGCTCCGCCGGATGATCACCAAACTCCCAATCACCACCAAGCCGTCTAGGTGATGGCGATCACCAAGAGTAACAAGCTAGAACTCTCACTTGACCACAACGAGCCCAAATGAGAAGGTGGATGCACACTTGCTACTCTCTAATGGCTAGTGAGGAACTCACAAGCTTTGATTCTCAAATCTCTATCCTCACTAGAGCTCTTGCATTCCCTTGCACTCTAAAGGGTTTTCTTAGCTGATCAAATGAGCAAGAGACCTCTAAAAGAGGTGGTGGGGATGTATTTATACACCCCACAGACGAAACGAACCGTTACACGCTGACTCAGCAAAACACGGGCTGACCGGACGCGCCGGTCGAAGTGACCGGACGCGCCGGTCAGGGGTGACCGGACGCGTCCGATCGTGCAGGGAGCTTACTGTAAACGCACCGGACGCGAGACTGCGTCCGATCGGTGATGACCGGACGCGTCCGGTCGTCTCTGGACCTTACTGGACTGTGACCGGACGCGCCGATCACACCCAGGTCGCGTCCGATTGGGTGTTTCCCTCAAGTGACACGTGTCGGCCTCTGACCACCGCGTCCGATCCTCGCAAGGACCGCGTCCGGTCGTCAGCGCCGAAACCCTAGCCGCGGAATTGTACTGACCGGACGCGTCCGGTCATGCCGAAGACCGCGTCCGGTCAAGGGAAAACCACCCAAAACTTTCCGAAACGCGTCGCAACTTGAACCAAGTTGCTTCCAACTGAACTTTGAGCTATTCTAGAGCTGCCTAGCGCCAAGTTTAACAAGTGTGCACCACACCTAAACATAGGACTCACCTAGGTCAAGCTACCCGCTCATGTCCCCCTTTATAGTACGGCCAAAAGAGAAAAACGAAGATCCTAACGACTATTCCGAATGTATCTCAACACCTCGACATCCGAAACTAACCGTCCTTAATCTTGACGTCACTCTTTTGAAAACCGAAACGATTTCCATCAAGGGACATGAACACCATGGTGCCCAAAGCAGTTATAACCTCCATGACCTAACTTACCAAAGTTTCTGTAAAACACACGTTAGTCATGGTAATAAAGCGTTGTCATCAATTGCCGAAACCAAACCTTGGGGCCTAGATGCTTTCAATCTCCCCCTTTTTGGTGATTGATGACAACACTAAGATCAAAAGAATTGAAGTTGAGGTTTTCGAGCATGCTTGGTTCACATAAGCAAAAAGCAATAAGCACAAAAGGGTTAGGAATTGCTTATGTGTCCCAAGCCAAAAGAGTGTACTCATAAGATAAGACAAAAAGCGTTAGTACATAGAAGGATATAGCTCATAAGAAATCGGAGTAAGGCACGGAAGTACAACCTTAGAGCAATAACTAAAACGGTGACATTAATTAACACTGTGACTAGATAAAACATTAAGACTCAAAGTTTATCACACGACGACATGTCACACGAATGCAATTACTGAAAAGTAAACATGATGCATGAATGTAGCAACCAAAGAACAAAAACCCTCTATCAAAACTCCCCCTGAAACTACTCTCTCCCCCTTTGGCATCAAGCGCCAAAAAAACTAATCTAAGAATCTGACGGGGGGACAGACAGAGTCGTGTCAGGTGCCGAGGTGCGCGGAGTAATCACGAAGTGCAGAGAATCACCCTCGGAATTTGAGCTATCTGGCTGACCCTCTGAAGAAGCACGTGGCTGTGAAGCGGTCTGGGTCTGAGCAGGAACAGGTACTGACGTAGTAGCAACAAGAGGATCCGTCTGTGTGACCTGAGCCTGTAGCGAGCCAATAGCAGGGGGATCTGTCGAGGCAACTGACGAAGGAATAGTCTCTGTAGTACCGGTCCCTGTCACTGGAGGAATAGCTGCCTCGGGAGCTGACAACCCTGAAGAAGTAGTAAATGTAGTAGTGTGCGAGGGTGTCGGCTGACCAGTCAACTCACTATAGGTAGCACTGAAGTCACCGATTGGTGTGCCTGTCAGGAGGTGAGGGCGAAGCTGGTCTGAAGGTGTAAACCCCGTGTGAATAGGAGTGAAACTCGGGGACTGGAACGACTGGGGAACCTGCTGCTGTGGAGATGTGAACTGGAAGCTCGGCTGTCCCTGACTCGACGGACCACTGGACTGTAAAGCATGAGTAAGGACAGAAGCAGGCGGAGGAACCCCGACAGTGACAAGGTGGCGGAGGAGATCCAAGTACTGCTGCTGACTAGCTGCACTCTGTCGCTGTATCTCGTACTGCTGTCTCTGCATCTCAACCTGCTGCCTCTGGATCTCAAGCTGCTGATGCTGAAACTCGTCCTGACGAGCCTGTATCTGTGCAAGTGCTGCAGCTGTGTCCTGAGCCTGTCGCTGTATCTGCTGCTGCTGCTGCTCCTGTGCCTGGGTCAGCCTCTCAAGTATAGCCACCATGGCTGGGTCTGAGCGGGAGGCTGAACCAGAGCCACCGGCCTCGTGGTCGTGAGACCGAGGAGACCGGTACCTGGGGATGGGCTGGTAGTCCTCATCTGTGCTGTCAGATGTCACATCCTCAGAAAGATCAGCAGGCTGGGCGTCAAGATCAGCAAGCTCTGCCTCAGCAAGCTCATCAACTATGGCGTTCTGCTCAGCTGTTGTCTCAGAAACCTCAGGTCGCTCACGCTGTCCTGGCACTGGGGCCTGATCTCTAGTGACTGAGGCCCAAAGCTGATGGATATCATACTCAGGGAAAGCAGTGGTAGTGTCTGATATCTCAGTTCTGATCTCTGCTGGTAGCTGAATAGATGATCTAATGATGAAGCAGATCCAGTGTGCATAGGGCAGTTGACGATTTCCCTAGAAGCCCTCAGCTATGGTGTCCTCTATCTCACTAAGTATGAGATCTCAAATGTCAAACTGTGTCTGTGAGAGGAGGTGGTGAACAACCCATAGCTGCATCCGAGTTAGTCCCTCTCTGTAGCCAAGTCTGGGAAGAAGAGTGCGTCTGACTATAGCATCCAGAACTCTGACAAGTGGGGTCAGGCTAGCAGGCGTGCGACGAGACCCTTCGCCAAAAGGCTCGCGGAAGCAGGGTCGAGCCAAGTCTGTAGGTGGCACTGCCCCGCCGTGAGGGCGTCTCGGTGGAGGAGTCTGACCAAATCACAATTGATGTATCTTCGTGTCGGAAGCTGGGAGTCTGAGAATCTCCCGCACTCTAGTGCTGTATAGTCTGTGATCGCGGCCTCGGAATGCAAAGTGAATGAACTCATGGGCAGGATCAATCCAAAGTGAAGCATAAAACTCTCTGACCCATGTGCCGCAGTATGCACCTGTCCGTCCAAGAAGATCTGACAAGCCTGGCAGATAGGACAGGTGCGGACGAAGCTGCTCTCCCACAACCTCAACCAGTGACTCAAGCCGACAGACTCTCTGTGGTCGAAAAGCAATACCGCTGTCAACTAGAGCCCTGTAGAAATCCTCCTGAAGTGGGGTATAGAAACCCTCTGAAGCTCTGTGATCCCTCATAGGTGGAAACCATCGGCTGACCTCCACGAACCTCAACCCTTGCACCTGACGTGCAGTAGCACCCCTCAGGTCAAAGTGCTCGACCGGGGGTGAACCTCTAGCTCTGGGAGGAGGACGTGCTCCACGACGCTGGCCCTCTGGCCTAGGAGTCACCTGAGTACGTGCGCGTGTGGAGCGGCGACGCGGTGGAGACTGAGCTGGCTGCTCCTCTGTATCCTCTGTAGCCTCTGGAGCCTGTGGAGCCTCTGTAGCCTCTGTAGGTGGATCAACTAACATACCCTCTGTAGCTCCAGTATCCTCTGTACCCTCAGTAGCCTCTGTGCCGAGCTGTCGACCTTCAAGATGAAAGCGACGCTCGCCTATGCGTATGCCACTGCTCCTGCCACCTCTCTCTGCCTGCTCTGCTGCATCTGCCACGGCCTGAGCAATCTCTGCCTCTGTAAGTGTCTTCTTCTTCTTTCTGGCCATGATCTTGATGCGCTTTCCACGCGCAATCTCAGACCGACGAGGAGGACTGTCGTCCCCGTCACCAGGAGCACCACCGGCGTTCTTGCAACGCACCATACTGACAAACTGACTGAGAACCTCTGTAAGATGGTGAGCTGTCACTCGAGAGGCTTGGCCTCAATCCGTATCCGCAGGCTTGGCCTCGGATTCAGCAAACTGATCTCACCCTGACACACCGACTGACTCGCTGCAACGACGGAATAGAGAGATCTACTATAAGCACATATATAACTAAAAGGTACGAAACCCTAGAGATAGCAAGCATATGAGATACGATGTGAATCGAAATGCGAAGCTACCTCGGATCGACGAGACGACGGTGACAAGATGAGGTGACCTAGATCGCGAGATTCCCCGAATTCGACGAACGAGCTCTGAAAGGACCGAGTCGATGATAAGCAATGGAAAGTTACGGTCAAGGTTAGCCCTAACGACAGAATTGAAAAAAAAGGTTGGTGAAATTAAACACGTTCTTCACCTCGAGCTAGGGTTAGGGCAAACCCTAGAGAAAAAAAGCTCGGCCGAAGGATGGATTCGAGGGGCTAGGGTGGAAGCTTGGCACGGGGGAGCACGTGGTGGCTGCTGTGGAAGAACGGCGAGGCACGAGGGGCCAGCAAACACGGCGGCGGCGGTGGAAAACGGCTCACGGCGGCGAGGAGAACGAGCGGCGGTGGCGCAGCTCGGCTGGCGCGAGCGTGGCTGAGCAGCAACGCGCGCGGGCAGGGAGGCGAGGAGGCGCGGCGGGGTCAAGGCAGGGGTCACCGGAGGCGAGAAAGACGGCAAGGGCGCGGCGCAATCCGGCGAGCTCGGCGAATCGGCTGTTAGGGTTCGGCGGCGGTGGAGAAACGCGAGCGATTGAGAAAACACGGCCGAGGACGAACCGTTTTATGAAGGGGTTAGATCTGCTCGACGCGCGATGACCAGACGCGGTGGTCGTTATGACCGGATGCGGTGGTGCAGCGTCCGGTCACACTCCAGTAAGCTCCTGGAGTGACCGGACGCGTCCGGTGAGGACTGACCGGACGCGGTCAGAGTCCGGTCGAGGGGAACTCGGGAATTCATCGCGAATGACCGGACGCGGTGGTGGTAACCGGGACTGGACGCGGTGGTCAACAGAGGCGCGTCCGGTGCAGCGTCCGGTCACTAGATCTGGAGTTGGTCTTCTGGATGACCGGACGCACTGGTGGACGCCGGGACCGGACGCGGTGGTGAAGCATCACTGCGTCCGGTGCAGCGTCCGGTCGCTGTTCTTCGCCCTTCTTCGTTCCAAACTCCGACGCGACTTCTCTCAATCAAGTTCCAATTCAAAGAGACACAAATAAACACCAATTGGAACCTGATATGAGTGACCTCACTCAAACCCTCAAATTTTTCAAAATAGTTTGTCTTAGGCTAGTATTATTTTTAGGAAAATAGGTAATAAACACCCGAGGAGCAATGTATGGCCATGCAATAGAGTTTTTGAACCTTTAGGAGTGTCAAAATGCTCTCTCTATCCATGGACGAACATAGAGGTTGCTCAAAGCTAAACCGAAAAGAAACGACAAACAAACAACCATGCATATGCAATGCAATACAAGAAAGTAAAGCTAGGTTGCTTGTCAAGTTTGATCCACGGTTAGGCTTCTTCACTCCTCCAAAGGAGGGTTATCGTAACTGTGTTAGCCAAGCCCTGAATGCATTGCGATAAAATAAACATGACATATAATACAATGCAATGCAAGGGACAACACACGCTCATTTTTTAAAGTTGCTTGAATCAAGCACATTTAGTTCACTTCTTAGCCTACAAAAGGTGGCCTCATCCAAAGGTTTAGTGAAGATATCCGCTAATTGATTTTCACTTCTTACACCTTCTAGTGATATGTCATTTTTAGCAACGTGATCTCTTAGAAAGTGATGGCGGATATCAATGTGCTTGGTGCCAGAGTGTTGTACCGGATTGTTAGCAATTTTAACGGCACTTTCATTATCACATAAAAGTGGAACCTTTTCAAGAACAATTTCATAGTCTAGGAGGGTTTGTTTCATATATAAGATTTGTGCACAACAAGCCCCCGCGGCAATGTATTCCGCCTCGGCGGTAGACAAAGCCACACTATTTTGCTTTTTAGATGACCAAGATACTAAAGATCTCCTAAGCAAATGGCACCCTCCGGATGTGCTTTTTCTATCAATTTTGCAACCGGCATAGTCCGAATCGGAATAGCCAACTAGTTGAAATCTAGCTCCTTTGGGATACCAAAGACCAATGCTTGGGGTATGCTTAAGATATCTTAGGATTCTTTTTACGGCACTTAAGTGAGGTTCTTTAGGGCACGCTTGGAAGCGAGCACACATGCACACACTAAACATGATATCGGGCCTAGATGCGGTAAGGTACAACAAGCTACCAATCATAGAACGGTAGAGAGTTTGATCAACCGGTTTACCTCCCTCATCTAGGTCGAGATGTCTATTTGATAGCATTGGGGTCTTGATTGGTTTGCATTCTTCCATCTTGAATCTTTTGAGAAGATCCTTGGTATACTTTTCTTGAGAGATGAAAATCCCTTCTCTCATTTGCTTGACTTGAAAACCAAGGAAGAAAGTGAGCTCACCAATCATTGACATCTCGAACTCCTTCGACATCAATTCACCAAATTCCTTGCAATAATCTTCATTTGTTGACCCGAAGATGATATCATCAACATACACTTGACAAATGAAGATCTCCCCATTAAGCTTCTTGGTGAATAGTGTGGTGTCGACCTTCCCAATGGTGAAGCCCTTCTCAATGAGAAAGTCTCGGAGGCGCTCATACCACGCTCTAGGGGCTTGCTTGAGCCCATATAGCGCCTTGGACAACCTATAAACATGATTAGGATATCTAGGGTCTTCAAACCCGGGAGGTTGATTAACATAGACTAGTTCATTTATAAAGCCATTTAAGAATGCACTTTTCACATCTATTTGATATAGTTTCATATCATGATGTGATGCATATGCAAGGAGGATACGAATGGCTTCAAGTCTTGCAACGGGTGCAAAGGTCTCTCCAAAATCAAAGCCTTCAACTTGAGAGAACCCCTTTGCAACTAGTCTTGCCTTGTTCCTTACTACTATGTCTTGGTCATCTTGCTTGTTTTGGAACACCCACTTGGTTCCAATGACTCTTGCACCTTTAGGATGCTCTTCAAGTGTCCATACTTGATTGCGGGTGAAGTTGTTCAATTCTTCATGCATCGCATTCACCCAATCCGGATTTTGAAGAGCTTCTTCTACATTCTTAGGTTCAACACAAGAGACAAAAGAGTGATGTTCAACAAAAGAAGCAAGCTTTTGAGATCGAGTCATTACTCCCTTAGTAGGACTCCCTATGATGAGTTCTTGTGGATGTGCTTGAAGTAGAGGTGAATTTCTTCTATCAACCACTTGAGGAGGTGGATGGGGAGCATCAACATCTTGAGCTTGTGCCTCGGCTTGTTCATGAGAGATATAAGTGTCTTTATTTTCAACTCTCTCATTCTTGTCATCATCTTGAGGCACACGTGATGAAGATGGTGGATCTATAATTTGTACATCGTCTTCATCATCTTTTGGCTTGATGTCTCCCACGGGCATGTTCTTCATGGCCTCCCTCAAGGGTTCATCACCTACATCATCACAATTCTCAATTGCTCCTTGGGAGCCGTTAGATTCATCAAATTCCATATCATATGTTTCTTCAACCAAACCGGTGGCATGGTTAAATACTCTATATGCTTTGGACTTTGATGAGTAACCAACAAGAAAACCAATATCACAACGTCTTTGAAACTTCCCTAGGTGTTGACGCTTCTTGTAGATGTAGCATTTGCAACCAAACACCCGAAAGAATGAGACGTCCGGCTTCTTCCCATTAAGCAACTCATAGGGGGTCTTGCCAAGAAACTTTTGTAGGAAGAGGCGATTTGAAGCATAGCATGCGGTGTTGATTGCCTCGGCCCAAAACTTTTCCGGAGTGTTGTACTCATCTAGCATTGTTCTTGCAAGGGTGATCAAAGTCCGGTTCTTTCTCTCAACTACACCATTTTGTTGAGGAGTGTAGGTTGAAGAGACCTCATGCTTGATTCCAATTTCATCACAATAAGCTTCAATGTTGGTGTTGTCAAACTCTTTGCCATTATCACTTCTAATCTTCTTTATCTTGACTTCAAATTCATTTTGAGCTCTCTTTGCAAACTTCTTGAAGCAATTTGCCACTTCGGATTTGTCATGAAGGAAGAAAGTCCATGTATACCTTGAGTAGTCATCCACTATTACAAGACAATAGAGATTACCACCCAAGCTCTTGTATGTTGTAGGCCCAAACAAATCCATGTGTAGAAGTTCTAGCACTCTTGAAGTTGACATGAAAGCTTTGGTTGGATGAGTGTTTGCAACTTGTTTGCCCGCTTGACATGCACTACAAGGTTTGTCCTTTTCAAACTTCACATCCTTCAATCCTCTCACTAGTTCTTTCTTCAATAGCTTGTTGAGAGTGCTCATTCCAACATGTGCAAGCCTCCTATGCCAAAGCCAACCAAGTGAGGTCTTGGTGAACAAACATGTCATCAAATTTGCATCTTCGGAGGTGAAGTCAACAAGATAAAGATTGTTGTATCTAAAGCCTTTGAAAATCACTTGCTTGTCATCTATCTTTGAAACTTCCACTTCATTTGGTGTGAACAAGCATTGGAAGCCAAGGTCACAAAGTTGCCCAACGGATAATAAGTTGAAACTCAATGAAGCAACATAGAGCACATTTGAGAGTGAGTGATCATTTGATATTGCAATTTTGCATATACCCTTGACTTTGCTCTTTGAATTATCCCCAAATGTGATCTTCTCTTGACATATCCCATTCTCTTCAATGGAGGTGAACATACGAGGATCACCGGTCATATGTTGAGTGCAACCACTATCAATAACCCAATGAGATCCACCGGTCTTGTAGTTCACCTACACACAAGAGATCAAGCTTTTTGTTTAGGGACCCAAACTTGAGAAGGGCCCTTGACTTTCTCAACTAGTGACTTGGCAACCCATATTTTCTTTGGCCTATTCTTGTTTGGGGGACCCAAAAACATGACTTTCATCTTTCCATTTGAATCTTTTCTTAGCATATAATGAGCATTGAAGGCAAAGGGTCTAGCATGCTTGGGCAAGGGTTGTGGTGGTGGAGTTTTGCATTCATGAGCAAAATGACCTTCTTGACCACACTCAACACATCTCTTTGGCTTGGGCTTTGACTTGCCTTGTTGTTGTTGAGCTTTTGCCTTCTTCTCTTGATTTGCCAAGTACCCAATACCACTTCTATCTATCTTCATTACGGTATTCATGAGGAGCTCACTTTGTAAATATTGACCTCTTGTGAACTTGCTTAGACCGGTCTTGAGATGATCTTTTTCTTGCTTGAGTTTTTTGTTCTCTTCAATGAGTGACTCATTTGTTGTTTGCTTCTCAAGAGCCATCAAACCTTTAAGCTTCTTGTTCTCATTTGCAAGCTTCTCATTCTCACACTTGATCTTGGCATAATCATCATAGTTGCTTGACTCAACCACACTTTTGCCTTTGCTACTAGAACCTTGCTCAATGCTTTTAATGATCAAGTCATCACATGATGTAGCTATATCACACTTAACAACATTGTTAGTAGCATCATGTGTCTCAAGAGCAAGTTCATTAGCAACCACAAGACTATCATAGTCAATTTTTAATGTGGTGTATTTGTCTTTTAGAGAGTTATGTCTAGTGATGAGCTCATCATGCTTCTTCTCAAGCTTATCATGTTGATCTTTAAGCTCTTTATTAGAGGTTTTGAGCTCCTTGAGATGAGAAGACATAACTTCATTTTGATCTCTAAGCTCACCACTAGTCTTTTGAGCATTTTCAAGCTTTGATGAGAGTGATTCATTTTCATTTTGAAGTTCATCATTTTCATTTCTTGTCCTTCTTATGATTTTAGTGTATTTGTTTAGCAATTTAACAAGTTCATCATAAGAAGGTGCGTCATATTCATCATCACTATCACTATCATCATCATCATCACTCTCATGGTTTTATACCTTTCGTTCACCCTTGGCCATAAGGCATAGGTGAGTAGTGGACGATGATGGTGAAGGAGGCGGTGAAGGTGGTGATGAAGATGTCGGTGAAGATGATGGCCCCATCACAAAAGCGGCAACCTTCTCTTTCTCATCATTGCTCTCATCTTCGGAGGACTCACAAGATGATTCAATGTCGGTGAGCCAATCACCAACAATGTATGCCTTTCCTCCCTTCTTCTTCTTGTGCAACTCCTTCTTCTTGCCATCCTTCTTGTATGGCTTGTTTTTCTTCTTCTCTTCTTCTTCATCACTTGAATCATTTTTCTTGCCCTTGTTCTTGTTCTTGTACTTGTCTTTTGGTGGTCTAGGACATTGATGAGCTAAGTGGCCAAGTTCACCACAATTGTAGCAATCCATCTCCGAGATGGGCTTTCTCTTGCTACTTGTGAAGAATTTCTTTTTCTTGCCATCGAACTTGATGCCACTCTTGTTGAGCTTCTTTAGCATCTTGGTGGTCTTTCTCACCATGAGTGCAAGTGATTCATCATCGACATCACTTTCACTTGAGCTTTCTTGCACCATCATGGCTTGGCCCTTCTTCTTCTTCTTGTCATGGCTAGCTTTGAAGGTCAAGTCTTTCTTCTTGGAAGATGATGAGCCCTCTTCCGGAGTGATGTGCATGTACATCTCATGAGCATTGATCTTCCCCAATACTTGTGTCGGTGTTGCGGTGGAGAGATCACTTTGGTGAAGCACGGTGACAATGTGACCATACTTCTCAACGGGAAGAACACTCAAGATCTTCCTTGCAACATCCGATTGGCTCATTTGAGTGAGCCCAAGAGCATTGAGGTCCTCTACAAGAACATTCAAGCGAGTGTACATGTCATTAGCACTTTCTTTGGGAAGCATCTCAAAAGAATTAATTTTCTTTAAAGCAATGTGATAGCGTTCCTCACGCTCACTCTTAGTTCCCTCATGGAGAGCACAAAGATTTTCCCACAATTCATGAGCGTTCTTTGCATTACGCACACGATTGAAGATATCTTTGCCTAAGCCCCGGTAGAGTGCATTTTTGGCCTTTGCATTCCACCGGTCGTACTTCTCCTCGTCACCAATGGGGTTTGTGGGATCCTTGATAGCGGGAAGCCCTTGGGTTACGGCTCTAAGACACCCAACATCTATGGCTTCGAGATACGCCTCCATACGGATTTTCCAATATGGAAAATCATCCCCCTCAAAGGTGGGAGGTGGTCCTTCCCCGTTAGACATCTTGCTCTAGGCAGTAAAGCCTAAATTAGGAGCAACACGGCTCTGATACCAATTGAAAGGATCAAGATGCCCAAGAGGGGGGGTGAATTGGGCTTTTCTAAAAATTAATTGCAAGAATTAAATCCTACAAGCCGGAATTCACCCATAGTGCCTACTTGTGTTCCTAGAGAGTCTACCGATAAAAAGTTTTGCACCCTAGTTTCCAATCCTAGTCTAGCATGGCAATTCTAGGAATGTAAATCAAGCAATGAAAGTAAATACGAGAATGTAAATGCTTGAATGTAAAGGGCAAGAAACACGACGATGTTTTTCCGAGGTATCGGAGAGTCGCCACTCCCCACTAGTCCTCGTTGGAGCACCCGCGCAAGGGTGTAGCTCCTCCTTGATCCGCGCAAGGATCAAGTGCTCTCTACGGGTTGATTCTTTGACACTCCGTCGCGGTGAATCACCCAAAACCGCTCACAAGATGAGTTGGGTCATCCACAAGCTCCGCCGGATGATTACTAAACTCCCAATCACCACCAAGCCGTCTAGGTGATGGCGATCACCAAGAGTAACAAGCTAGAACTCTCACTTGACCACAACGAGCCCAAATGAGAAGGTGGATGCACACTTGCTACTCTCTAATGGCTAGTGAGGAACTCTCAAGCTTTGATTCTCAAATCTCTATCCTCACTAGAGCTCTTGCATTCCCTTGCACTCTAAAGGGTTTTCTCAGCTGATCAAATGAGCAAGAGACCTCTAAAAGAGGTGGTGGGGATGTATTTATATACCCCACAGACGAAACGAACCGTTACACGCTGACTCAGCAAAACACGGGCTGACCGGATGCGCCGGTCGAAGTGACCGGATGCGCCGGTCGCTCGTAACGGTCGAAATCCGAAAATTCAACTGAGTGACCGGACACGCCGGTCAGGGGTGACCGGACGCGTCCGATCGTGCAGGGAGCTTACTGTAAACGCACCGGACGCGAGACCGCATCCGATCGGTGATGACCGGACGCGTCCGGTCGTCTCTGGACCTTACTGGACTGTGACCGGACGCGCCGATCACACCCAGGTCGCGTCCGATCGGGTGTTTCCCTCAAGTGACACGTGTCGGCCTCTGACCACCGCGTCCGGTCCTCGTAAGGACCGCGTCCGGTCGTCAGCGCCGAAACCCTAGCCGCGGAATTGTACTGACCGGACGCGTCCGGTCATGCCGAAGACCGCGTCCGGTCAAGGGAAAACCACCCGAAACTTTCCGAAACGCGTCGCAACTTGAACCAAGTTGCTTCCAACTGAACTTTGAGCTATTCTAGAGCTGCCTAGCGCCAAGTTTAACAAGTGTGCACCACACCTAAACATAGGACTCGCCTAGGTCAAGCTACCCGCTCATGCCCCCCTTTATAGTACGGCCAAAAGAGAAAAACGAAGATCCTAACGACTATTCCGAATGTATCTCAACACCTCGACATCCGGAACTAACCGTCCTTAATCTTGACGTCACTCTTTTGAAAACCGAAACGATTTTCATCAAGGGACATGAACACCATGGTGCCCAAAGCAGTTATAACCTCCATGACCTAACTTACCAAAGTTTCTGCAAAACACACGTTAGTCATGGTAATAAAGCGTTGTCATCAATTGCCGAAACCAAACCTTGGGGCCTAGATGCTTTCATAAGTAAAGGGTAAAAGTTTTATGTACAGGAAGCACTCCTGGTGCCAACACTATGGTTGTAAGACCGGAAAGGAAAGACATGCCCCACCCTTAAGTGGATTTGCCCATCAAAGGACATAGCCCTGCGACGTTGCGTTATATCCTCTTTTGTCTAGGCCACCTGCTAGACCGTTTTATGGGCTTTATCAAAGATTCTCGTATTCCTCTCCTTCCACAAGTTCTATACAATGTAAATAAGGATTCCATTGGACCGCCTTCGGTCTTGTTTTGGCACATTGCTTGCTGCCTCCTCCCACCAATTGGCAAAGCATATACGGCCTGTGGTAGCTGCACACTGAAATTTTTCCCCAGAACAGAACTTGGTTCTAAACTGCTCTAGCAAAAGGGCACAACAAGGAGAGATGCGTCCCTGTCTCCAGGGGGCCATGACACATGACAAAGTGCTCCAGGTGCAGCCATCCTCTCGTCTGAAAATTATCTGCTGTTACGATTTTATCATGCATGAGGATCCTGGCGTGGACTTTGCATTTGCTTTCCTCATATGCTTTCGAGATGAGGTCATGTTGAAATTTCGGATGTGAACCTCAAAATTTTATCCTATAAGCTGAGCGAGTGGAGTAATTTCCGTTAGCCGTCCACTTTCAAGTGATTGAGTCCTGCACGCCCTCTTGCAGCTGCACATCTAGTAATCTGATCCACAGATCAATGAACTCCCTGATTTGTGCAGTTGTTGTGATACGCGTCCGTAGTGATCTGATCCAACTCCCATTGTGTAATTCCTGGCTGACCGTCCTATTTTTCTGCGTGCCAGCTTGAACAGGTTAGGAGCAGATATCTGGGAGCCTCCCCTTCCAACTAGGCGTGATGCTAGAACCGGGCTTCGTGTCCATTGCCAATTGTGACCGTGGTGGAGGCATTGAACAGGAGGCTATGTATATCCTTACATGGTACTTCCGTTTCCACCAACAGTTTGGAGTCATCCGTCCATTCCTGCCACAGCCATCGGAGGCGCAATGCCCTCCCAAATCTCTCCAAATCCGGCATCCCCATTCCCCCCAGTCCTTGGGCATGCATATGGTCGGTCAATTTACTAGGCAGTGGCCTCCATTAGGATTCTCATCTTCCTTCCAAAGAAATGATCTTTGGATTTTGTCTATCTTTTTTTCTTGCCCAAACCGCTAGGGGGAACACGGTGAGATGGTAGGTGGGCATTAAGGATGGTACTGTAGTGACCAAAGTATGCCTGCCAGAGTGCTAGCTCTGATCAGCATTTTGCCCTTCCATCCCGTGTCTCACTGTAGTAACAATTGCGATTTTTTTTTTTGCGAACAACAATTGCAAATTTTTAATTGTCTTTGTCAATACAAATCAAATTTTGTCAGATTTATGGTTTTGTTTGATAGTTTTTTCTATTCTCGGAAACAAAAATTGCAAATTGTGCCTACAAAATTACAACGAACTAAAGCTGCAATTTTAAAGAAAACTAAAATTCAGGACATGAATTTTAGCAAGTACGATGAATCTATATGGAATTCCTTGGGTGAAAAAAATAATAAGAAAGCTAATAAAATGGCACATGTACTACACGGACCTTCAATTTTTTTTCCTGCCTCGGAATACATGTCCGCCTAGGATTTATTTTTCCACAGCACAACACCATATATGGAAGGAAGCAGAAAAGTCTTCGCTACCAACATGGATAGAACAGAACCTGGGTGAAAATGCGAGTCCATTTCAGGTTTTCAGGTCAGAAGTCTGTCCAAATCAGCGATGTGGGCGCAGATATCTCCCCCAACTGATCCTAGCCACAGAAACGCCACCCAAAGGGACGCAATGCAGCAATGGAATCGCTTACTATGCATACCACTACTAGCAATCCATCCACTTGATGAGATAAACAAAATGATAAAGACTTGAACCGAGAAAGCGAACGAAAACTGCACTCCACTGAACAATTAGCCTGATCTGCATCTGCAAGTAGATATATAGATCTGAGGGGAACCGGAGCGGAGTTTGCAAATTGCAAGTATCCCATGGCCATGGCTAGCAGCTGATGGGTACGTGCATCCAAAGATGTTTTCACCAAGCGTGGACTGCATGCCACGGCGTGGGTGTGTGGTCCATGTGAGCCGAGCCACAGCCCAGAGCCAGCCAGTTTGATGGCGCTCTTGCTCTAGCCCAAGAGCAGAGGCATACATGGCTGCATCACCTGTGCAGATCACGACGCCAACGAAAAGGATTAACGGCAGGTAGCCTGTCGGCCTTTGGAGGGGAGCGCTGCTGTGACAGATAGTTGCTTACATTATTTGGCTCCTGCTGCTGCTGCTGGCTGGTCCTCCTCATTTGGGATCTCTGCCTGCGTTTGATTCCATCTCAGAGCGGTGGCATCAGAGCCTGCGAATTGGCATCTGCACATGCTCGTTTCCATGTGTATCTGCAATTTCTGTTTTCCTTTCATAATATACAGGTTAGCTCTGAGATGCATGCAAATCTTTGCCATGTGCAACAGGATTTCTAAACAGTGCCAAAGAAATTTAAACATGATTCGTTTCTAACTTTTATGAGCAGCTAGTCGGTTCTGTCTGATGTCTATGAACCATCTGATCGCTGTCAAGCTTATCCGCCGATCCGCGTATATGAGCTGATTTTTGCTTTCGCGTGGTACGTGGACGGTCATGGCGCTGCAAAGTTCCTTTCCAACTTTCGAAACAAGATATTTAGTTTTTGGATATCATATATTCTTTGAACTCAACAAACGGATAAATATAGGGATCAATACGAGGAAGAGCACCAGCACTGATGTCACACTGGTGAGGGGTGGCTAAGCCTACATGCTACTTTAACCAATGAGGTATACTGGTGTTTAGTTGTGACTCGACCTAAATAGAACTTTTGCTTTTCCAAATGGAAAAAAAAATGAACGTCAAGGGTTTAAAGATGCTATCTAAGTGCTTATCCTTTTCAGGGAACAGGGACTGTGATTTCAGAATCCCTTCTTTTGCGGGGAAGCTAGGAAACCCCCTAGAAGTGAATGCGTATTGGAGTTGGAATAGATAGCAAGCACCATATATAGGCCTATCATTGGTCCCGGCATAAATCTTTAGTTGTTGACAAAGGAATCCAGGAAAGGCAGGTGATGGGCGGCATAACCTTATCCTATGTTGTACTCCTACTGTCCTATTAATTGTGTACCACACACGACAGAAAATTGTGTTAAGCTCTAGATAACATTCATGTGGCAACGCTGCCTGACAAGGCAGGGAAAGATTGATCAAGGGTATCCAGGAACTCAAAAAAAAAGTCAAACCCGATTAACGTTTAGAATATCATGCACATCAGGAGTTTCATAGGTACTGGCTACTGCATCGAATCATGAACCGATCAACAGCCTGGTGTATAGCAAGTCAACTGAGCAACTCAAGTGTGATTTAGATCAGAAAGAGGTGTTAGTTTAGTACCTGTGTCGGTGGGATGAACGAATTAACAAGATCTTGGTTTTGAGATCCAGCCGTCCAAGAATACTGGGAAGGAAGGGACAGTGACGGAACATGCAGGGGCGGCAGTAGAGCAACAACGTCCAGGTTAAAAAAAAAAACACACACACACACACACAAAGTAAGGGAATTGCAACGCACATGGAAGCTTAAACGGCATTACTTTTCTGAGGCTGTGGGCAGATCCCCTAGTTGGGATTGCAACGAGGATGGACAGCCTAGGATAACTCATGGCTGTGGGCCCCTGGAATCTTCAGATCTCCACTGCAAACTACAAGCATGTGAAGATATGTATGGCCTAGCTTATCTATCAGATGGACAGAGAGAGGTTGCGCAAGTCCAAAAATCCTGATATCTTTAATCCCGGCAAAACCTGCGTGGCATATCTGCTTCACATGTTTTTAGGTTGGCTTGTTGTTTCATTAAACCAACCAGATTTAGCTCTCCAATTGGCTGCTGCCTGCACTTCCCCCTCGAGTTCGATAAACAAATAGCGACGCAGCATACCTCCTGCTAACTAACGATCTCCAGCTTCTCATCCTTTTGCACTGCCGCCCTTATATCCTGCTTACCCTTCAGCTTCACACACCCTGTCAGCCATTGCATTACTAGCTTTTCTTCACTTTTGGTTGGCATCTCTTGTTTCTAGTACAAAGGACGCTGTTTGCTTCATAAGCACAAGGAGAGATAGAGCGTGGAAGCTACCCACAAAGTGAACTCTCCCGCAGTTAGGCTCTGAAATGAGTAATGGGTGCTGAGGATAGAGTTGAGCAAGTCACCTCCCATTCTGTGTCCCTGCTAACATATGGAGGAGTAATGGCTATGATCTGTGACCAAAGAAGAGGAAAAATGCAAGATAAGCAGCTGGACCATGAGAATCAGGGATACAGGCGAGTAAACCTTCAGTTTCTCTTTGTTTGATTCTTGGCTCAGCGTTATCTCAGTATCCATCATTCACTTGTAAGCATAGTGCAATTGACACAAGCTACAATTATAATTTTTTATGGCAAATCTATCAGGCTCTAACTGATGCGTACTACACATGGTACTGATCTTTCAAACTGGCTGTTTCAGGTATGGCTATTGATTTGCTTCATATTCACAGAATCCTCTCCACCCTGTTGGAGATAAAGGGAATAATCATCTCGAGATATATAAAAGGTAGAGATAATATCCAGAAAATAACCAAATTATTGCTGAAAGCTGGTGAGCAAAAGCTTTTATGCACCTTGGAAGAGCCAATGGACGAGCACTGCATACAAGACAGCAAGGACTCAATTCGGAGAACAATCATGGAGCATGATAAGGTCTTCAGACAGCAGGTATGTAGTATGTAGCCTTGTACTCTAGTTATCCATATAATAAGGATTCACCAAATATACAGAACATAATAAGAAAGCAAGGGGATCAGGCACCCTAATAGGTCTTGACTCCTGAGCCTTTTGATTTTCTGAGGTATATTTGCACACATAGACGAGAAGTTAACATACTGCTCCAGTTTTGTAATATATTGTAGTGCATACTACTGCTTATGCTGCATTAAACCTTCATCTTTCTAGTGATAAGTTGACAACCAGTTGTTAGTCAGACCTAAGTTGTCTTGTCATCCGTGCAACAAGAACTTTTGCATCTGATACTGCTTCTTTGCATCAGGTGCATGAGCTGCATCGTTTGTATCGTGTACAAAAATCATTGATGGCTGAATGCGATAACCATAGTTATCAACCGAGAACAGAAGAAATTCATGAAATGGTGCAGGGATCAAGGTCGAATCTCAAGAGTAGTCCTTCTACCTCAGGGACAAATCAATCTACTCGCCTTGGTAATGCACAACACTCAACTCCCCAGCAAGTACCTGAAGATTTGAGTCTTCATGAATGCAAGCCAGTAAACTGCCTCAGCCTCTTTAGTGAAGAAAACTCAACAGTCAAAGAAAGATTTCACAGGGAGAACCATAAATCACCTGAAGATGAAAGTTGGAATGCCGCTGTAGAGAGTGATCTTGACCTCAAACTAAGCATTGGCCCCAGTTCACATTCACCAAAAAGACCGCACCGGCTATTCTCAGGAAGCAGGGAAAGAAACCCTTCTGGCCAGCATCGATGAGAGCAAGCTAGTAAACATCTGATCATTTAGTTTGATGGCACCAGAAGCAAAAGACAGCACACCATAGTTTCATATGCTGAGAAAGCTGAAGCCTCCATTAAAAATGGCATGTGGATTTGTGGAAATACAGATCTGAAAAAAAATGCACTTCTAACTCCCATGGCACCTCGGCCAAAGAACCAAGGCCCAGAAATGCTTCCATCAGATTTTGATCAGAATTCTTTAGTCACTAATGATCTGTATGCCAAAAATGTAGAGTCTCACAGGTACCAATACTTGCTATGGCTAGGACAGTAGGACTGCACTAATGTAATGCCAAGCAAAGGATTGGTGAAAATTCAGTTCTTGCTTGTCTTGTGCATAATTTTGAGTTTCAGAACAAAAGCGATAAAAACATTAAGTAAGTATTGAATTTGAAAGAACCAAAAGAAAATTCCCTTTCGGTTCTCCTACAGCAATAATAATAATATAGTTACATTCAATAATATACTTAGTAGTTTTGAGTGACCCGCCATGATTGATGCTTTACTATTTGCATTTGTATTGTGTGAACTCCATGCTTTCAAGTATCATTTTCCAAAATCAACGTGTCCATTTTTACAATCAAACACCCACTTCCTCATTACCCATGCATTGCCAACTAGATCTGCCCTGCGTAGCTCTTCATTGCAAACAAAGATTGCCATTATTTAACTGTTTTTTTTTAATTCATAAGCGGCTTTCCAAGCTTTGCTCTGCTGTTCAGAGTTGACCTTCCTATATTCAAAAACATGTCAGATAAATAAGTTGGACAAGGTACTATTAATTGATGGAGGTTTATTCTCCCATGTTTATTTTTTTCTCAATAAAATAATACATGTACTGCATTCACCAGAATCCACCACATGAGCATTCTCCATCTCTGAAGTGATGAAATCTCATATTGTCCCTGACTATAATCTCAATGGGCTCAACTTTTGACACCAATCTTATAAACAAATGGCAGTCCTCACATATCCTTAGATTCTTTACTATCCTAATTGAGGATCTAGACTCAAGTGTGAGCAATCCAAATGACAGAGCAAGCTTCTCACTATGACCCATTAACAACCTTTCTTTCTCTTCCTTGCTTACATTATAAACAACTGAACTAAGGATTGGCACATAACCTGCAAGCTTCAGTTTTGCCCGTAGCTCCAATAATCTTTTCTTTATTTCATGCATCCATGGATGCGTATTATCACCAGCAAAGAACTGATGCACAAAACCATCACGGCCTTCAAACCAGCTCACTGCAGGATCCTTTTTCAGCCCCCGAATTCTCATCAGCTTCCTAACCTTTGAGACTTCATCCCATTCTCCTGCTGATGCAAGTGTATTTGACAACAACACGTAGTTCCCTATGCCCTCTGGCTCAAGCTTAAAAAGATGTTCAGCTGCAACCTTAGCAACTTCAGTATTTCCATGGATTCGGCAAGCCCCTAGCAGTGCCCCCCAGACACCACCATGAGGCTTCACAGTCATTGATCTTACAAGGTCAAGGGCTTCAATCACCAACCCAGCCCGACCAAGCAAATCAACCATACAAGCGTAGTGGTCTGCGGAAGGCAATATCCCATACCTGTCCTTCATCTGCGAAAAGTAGTAGCGCCCTTCTTTTACCATCCCCGCATGGCTGCAAGCTGTCAATACTCCAATGAAGGTAACATGGTTGGGTTCCACATCTGCCCTCCTAACCATGTCCTTGAACAAAGCAATTGCATCACTGGCCCTCCCGTGCGATGCTAGGCCAACAATCATTGAGCTGTAGGTATACACGTTCTTCTCTTGCATCCCTTCAAAAACTCTGCGCGCCTCGTCGATGAGACCGCACTTGGCATACATGTCCACCAACCCTGACCCGACAACCACATTCCGCCCAAGACCATTCCGCTCTGCAATTTCCTGAACCCAGGCGGCTCGCCTCACCGCACCGAGCTGAGCACAAGCTGAGATAGCACCAGTGAGCGAAACTTCATCAATGGGCATGCCGGCCACCGCCATCTGCTCAAATGCCTCGAGCGCCTTCACTGGCATAGCATTCTGCGCATACCCCGTCACCATTGCCGTCCACGCCACCATATCCTTAACCGGGCAGAGTGCAAACACCTCCTCCGCCGAACCCATATCACGGCTCCTAGAATACGCCGCCACAATGCTCGTCCACGAAATGACATCCTTCACCATCATTTCATCAAACACCTTACGCGCGGTACCAACGTCGCTGCAGGCGACATAGGCACCGATCAGCGAGTTCTCAACAAAGCGGTGCTTATCGAACCCTCCGAGCAGGAGCGACACCGCGTGCGCGCCGGCCGCGGCGGGCAGCGAGCGCGCGGCCGCGGCGGACTTTGCCAGCGGGGAGAAGGCGAACGGGAGGAACGGGAGGTCGCGGCCGTGCGCGCGGCGGAGGCCGGAGAAGACGCGGAAGGTCTCCATCGGCGGCTGCGTGAGGTGCGCGAAGCGGAGCAGCGCGGCCGCGAGGAACGGGTCCGGCGGCGAGAGCGAGGAGAACACGGCGACCGCGTAGCGGAGCGGCGTGGGCGTGGGTGGGAGCGGGAGCGGGAGCGCAGCGAGGCGGCGGAGCAGGCGGGAGAGGAGGAACGGGGCGGACGGCGGCGGGAGGTAGGGGTGGAGACGGACGAGGAGGCCGTGGAGGTGGCGGAGGTGCGGGAGGGACGGCGAGGACGCGACGGCGGCGAGCAGCAGCGAGGCGAGCGACGGCGGCGGGAGGAGCGGGAGCGGCAGGTCCGTCGGCGGGAGCGGTTGTGGAGCCGAGAGCCGCGCCGGCGAGTGGCCGTGGCGCCGGGCGAGGTGAACCATGCCGGCAGCGCGACGGCGTCATGGGCCCGCCGCGCCACGGCGCGGGCGTGAGGCGAGGTGCGGCGCCATGGACATGGAGACGGACGAGCGTCGCGGCCTCGAGGGCGCGGCAGGTTGGTTGGTTTCAAAACGGGCGGTTTGTCGTCGCGGGAGCCGGCGGGCTTATAGGGATGCAAAATCCTCTCCTGGGCTGTGTGCGGGGCCATCGGCCGTTTCGGGGGCAGGAGCGGTACAACGTGGGCCAGGCAGGCCCATCGTTTGAATCCGACGGGATCGCGCGCAGATTGGGCGTGGGCCTGCTGGGTTCCATCTCCAGGAGTTCACCTTCACGACGCTGCAAGCCTGCAACGTCCAAGAGCAACGGTATGAACGTCCATCTCCTTTGTAAGGCTAGTGATTCCAAAGCACTTAGAATCGTTCCAGCTCGTCAAACGTTATATAAATTACGGTATAGCTAGTGTCCGGACGTCCGGACGGACGCCCGTATTCGGACATTGGCGTCTGTTGCTCATTTCACACGCACACATACGAATCCGCCCCCCCCCCCTCCGCGCCTCTTATTCAGACGCCCACATTCCCTCCGCTTCCCACACCTACGCAGCCATCCCCCTTAACTGTGCCATCCCAGGAGGTCGGGCGCCGGAGCTTCTCGTGACCAGGACATGGTCGTGGCACTGTGAAGGATCAAGATGGCAGACTAGAGGGGGGTGAATAGTCCTTTCTAAAATTTAATTATGCTGACTAACCAAAATAAATACGGAATTAAAACTATCGGTCTAGCCAAGACTACACCCCTCTATCTAAGTTCTCTAGCACCTTACAAAGATCATAATTAAGCAACTAAGGTGCCAAGCTTAGCAAAACCTCACCTAATCAATTCTAGAGGAAGGTCACACAAGCCTATGCGCTAGTACTTTGCCAACCGAGGGAGCTCCTACACAACTAATAAGCAAAAGCACAAAGCTCCTAGGCTCACTAGCAATGCTCAATAACAAGGCTACACAAGCCAAATTAGAGAGCACAAACTACTTAGCTACACAAACTAAGCAATGTGACTAACAAGGTTATACAAACCAAATTAGCCACGCAAAGGGAATACTTCTAGCTACACAAGCAAGAAGGTAACTAGCTAGCTACACAAGCAAACTAGTTACAAGAGCAACTACTCAAGCACTATATATATAATGTAAATACAAGCTTGCGTAGAGAGGATGCAAACCACCGTGAAGAAATACACAAAGTTGACACGATGATTTTTCACCGAGGTTCACTTGGTTGCCACCAAGCTAATCCCCGTTGTGTCAACCAACACCTCGTGGTTCGGCGGCTAATCGGTGTCCATAATCGAGCCTCCCAAAGGTGCCTCAAGAACCTACCGTAAGTGTGGTAACTCAATGACACGCTATACTAGAGTTGCTCTTCGCGATCCTCGCGGGGTGAGCACAATCCCCCTAACAAATCTTCTCAGGAGCCTCGCACAATCTTCTTGCGAGCTTCGACGGAGCCACAAGACACCAAGCCGTTTAGGAGGTGGCAACCTCCAAGAGTAACAAGCACCACCCGCTTGCAACACGAACACCTAGTGTCACTCGATGCAATCTCACGATGCAATCGCACTAGAATCACTCACTCGCTTATTGATTCACAATCTAGCAAGCACAAGTGAGTTGTAGGCTTGTCAAACCAAGCACACACAAGGGCAACACATCCCCAAGGTGCTCAACCTCAGCCAAGGCCGACCATCACTTCTATTTATAACCTCACGGTCAAATAGAGCCGTTACCCATTCACTGGGTGTTTTTCGCAGCAACCAGACGTGACGGTCGATACGACCAGACGCGTTGCACTGCGTCCGGTCACCCATGGCCATCCACGTGTCCTCCCCTTCAAACATTACGCGCAAGATCTCAACGGTCACCTGCCACGAGCCAATGGTCAAGCGCGACCGGACGCGCCAGTGTCAAGACCGGACACATAGGTCACGCATAGCCCGCGCTCGTGGAACCTCGACCGGACGCGCACGCTTGACGGACCGAACACCGCAGTGCCAGCGTCTGGTCGTTTCCAGTAAGCACCCACACGCCACCGGACGCGCCACCGCGTCCAATCGACCTTGCGTGCTTTACAGCTTCTTTGGAGCTTGACCGGACACTTCGGTCTCGTGACAGACTGGACACGTCGATGCAAAGCCCTAGCGTCCCGCGCCTTGCTGCTGCCACTGACCGGATGAGTCCGGTCATATCGTGGCCGCGTTCGATCACTACCAATGACCTCCGTTCACCTCCGTTTCTTCGCTTAATCCTGCCTCACAAGCTCGGCAGGAGGGAGAGGGAGTCTCCACACTTCTCCACCTCTCAAACGACACATCCTTTGCAAATGTGCCAACACCACCAAGTGTACATCACCATGTGCATGTGTGTTAGCATTTTTACAATAATTTTCTTCAAAGGAGTTAGCCACTCAACTTGTCACGTCACTCGATTCTAGCAACGATGCAAAGTTTGATCACTCGAGTGGCACTAGATGACCGATATGCAAACAAGTTTGCCCCTCTTAATAGTACAACCATCTATCCTAAATCCGGTCATAAACTTCTCTACACACCTATGACCGGTGAAATAGAAATGCCCTAGGTTATACCTTTGCCTTGCGCATTTCATTCCATCTCCTCCAATGTTGATGCAACACATGCACCAACCAATCACCAAATGGTATGGTCCACTTCATATCATCACGTGACTGTATTGGTTCATCGATCTTGACCTCACTTGCTCTTCACCGGTGCGTCGGTCCATTGGAGCCAAGTCTTGCTCAAGCTTCACTGTCACACGCGGTCCCTCACTTCAAAGCCTCCGACTTGCCCTTCACACTTGCAACTGGTCCGTCGAGCCAAGTCATGTCTTAATCTTCTCCACCTTGATCATATGACTCCATGTCATGTCTCATATGCAATGAGCTCCTCTATCATCACATGTGCAAGCTTTGCAACATCTCCAAGCTATTTTCACCTTCATGGCATATGTTGCTCACACACATGTACCTGTGGACTAATCACTTATGTGTCTCATATAAACACAATTAGTCCACCTAAGATTGTCACTCAATTACCAAAACCAAACAAGGACCTTTCACACTGGTCAGGGAGTTCACGGACAAGAAGGTGGTGGCCACCCATTAGCGCCATTGCAACATGTGCAACACTAGATCTACTTTTGAAACATTCAGATAAAACATTTGCAACATATGTCTGAAGACACATGAGACACTTGAAACATGTGTGTGTAACCATTGCAACATATGCAACACTAAGATTTACTTTTGCAACATCCAGATAAAACGCTTGAAACATACGATTGTAACATGCGTATATTGTCATTACAACATATGCAACATCTCAGATTTAATTTTACAACACACAGATGAAACACTTAAAACATAAGTCTCAAACGCCTGAAACACGTAATCGACGGCGGCCACGACCTACCTTGGTGGGAAACTAGAGTAGCCAGCAAGCTCGAGTCAGGGGGACCTCGAGAGCAATGACCTAGCGTACACCCTCACTGCATTAGGACTTCTCTTCCTGCCGTGGTGTCTTCGGTTAGCTGTAGGAGATGATCTCCGGCCGATGACAACTTCTTGCTGGTGGTGCCGGGTTGGTGGTGGCCCGGTGACGCCACAGTCATGACAACATGAGGTGGAGTGGGATGCGGGCGCGTGGCAGGGGATGGATGCGGCGCAGACGATGATAGGGTGCGGCTCGGTGGGGTAGTGGTGGAGCCAGAAATTTGCTGTAACACCTCTGGTGTTATGGAGACTAAAAAGTTGCCATGTCATCATATTGCACTGCAAAGCATCCATGATTAAGTCAACTATGATGTGCATCAACTAAAATGAGTTTACATTTATTAGGTTGGATGTGCTTCTGAGATGTGTGACTCGAACCAAAAACCCTAATTTCGAATGTCACCGCAAATATTTAGTTTGTGCCCTACGTAAATTGAGGTGTATGACTGTGTTATACACTAGTGCCAAGTGTAGGGTATGAACTTAAGTCCAACCCGTAAAATGAAGCTTCAAGTTTGAGTTTGAATTTGGAATCCAAAACTTGTCGCAAGTTTTCTGATTCGAATTTAACTTCAAATTTGGGGAATTATTAAAAGATTTTCAAAAGTCAAATTGGTCAACCAAGAGTGGCATTTGGTCAAACATGTGACGGTTGACTCAATGATGCCTTGGATGATGGTATGATCACTAAATAATCACCAATTAAAATAGCAACAAGTATCATTTTGAAATTCTTCCGAAAACCCTAAATTCAAAATCCTTTGTTTTACCCCTTTTTGAATAATTCAAAATCTAAGAAAAATTTGGGAAAAAGTTTAAAACCAAGTTTATAGATCTTTTCAAGGGCTATAAGTTTGGTGTTTTGAGTTTTCAAAGTTTCTCTGTAAAATTTTGAGTAATTTTGAAAAGAAGCAAATTTCAAATTTGATCCATTTTCATCCCCAAACCCAAATTTCAAAATGGAGGAAGAATTTGAAAATGGTTTGAATAGAAAAGTTATAGGTCTTGGTTAGTTGTACAACTTTGGTATTTTGAATTTTTGAAGTTTCAATATAAAATTTAAAGTAATTTTGAAATTACCAAATTCCAGAAAATGTCCCCTTTTGATTTCAAATTCAAATTTCAAAATCCAGGCTGAATTTGAGAAAGTTTTCAACATGAAACTTATAGGGCTTGAAATTCTGAAGATTTCATATCTTGGGATTTTTTCAAGTTGCTACATGTTTTTGGAAGTAATTTTTGAAAAACAGTTTTGAAATCTAAAGATTGGGGGGTGCTACAGTGACCGATGAATCATGGCCGGGCAGCGCGCAGCATGGGCGCCGGCGAGCCGCCGTGGCCTTCGGCCATCTTCCAGGCACGCCATGGTCACCAGCAGCTGCTTCGCGTGGCGCCTTATTGTTGCTCGGCCACCACTATAAAGCCTAGTACCGCGTTTTTGTTTTCTTCTTTGTTCTGCCGTCACCACCGCCCAGCTCCGCCGCTCGCTGCCGCCGCCGTCGAGTTTCCTCCGGCTAAAGCGACCGCGTCAAACCGTTCGTCTCCCTTCCGCACATCTCGTAGACCCTCTCACACCTGCCAATTCCGCCCAGAGCGCCCGCGCTGTCATATCCTTCCTCTTCTCCGGTGAGCACGGTCACCGTGCCGCCTCACCTTGGCCAGCCACCCCCGTTGCCTCTCCGCGTCTACCGGTTGCACCGTTACGTTCGCAGTGAGCTACTCTTGCTTCTGGTCCCCTCAATTTAGTCGTTACCGGCTTGTGTCGCTGGAGCACCGCGTGCCGCGGCCACCGTGCCGCCATGGCCGGGGTGGGGCTCCCTCCAGGGTGTTTGCTGCGATGTAGAGCATCGTACTAGGTTCGTGGGGTCAGGGTGGTCGTGTTGGTGCAGCTCGGTCTCACCAGGGTCTCGCCGTCGGTGAGATGGCGGTCGGCGGTCATGGAAGGCCGCCTCGTCAATGAGAGGAAAGAGGGAGAGCGAGAGCGCGAGCGCGAGCTGGGCCGGCCTAGCCTTGCTGGGCCGAGCGAGCACGCGTGCATGGGCCGCGAGCGTGAGCGCGCGTGGGTGGGCCGCGCATCTGACTGGACCGAGCGAAGAAGAGAAGGGAAACGGCCCGTGTCGATGAAATTTTGTTTTCCTTTTTCAAAATGTGAAATAGTACTAGTTTTTGTTTATTTTAATGGAATTTTTGTAAAGCTCCAAAAATATTGAAATTTTTTGTGTAAGCTTTTCAGAGTGTAAACTATCTAGAAAAAAATATTAAATGCCAATTTTGATTACTTTTTGTAAGTTATTTAATTAGCTCAATTAAATGTTAAATTCAACTTTTAGGAATTTTAGTAATTAAAATATTAATCCAAAAATTATGAAATTTGTTTTGACACTATTTTAGACTATGATCAATCTATAGGAAAAGTTTGAACTCAATTTGATGAAGTTTAATTTATTCTTAATTTCTGTTCTAATTATTTAAGTAATTAACTAAATATTAAATTGATAACTTTAAGTATTGTGTGCCCTTTTTGATTGAGTGGAGACCTTGGGTCATTAACCCTTAATGATCCTTGGCACCTTAATTACTTGATTGCGCTCATGATTAACATGTTCTTTAAGAAGTAATAATGTTGCTTAATGTAAATTACTGTTAGTTAGTGAGTTCTGTTGGTTTGCAACTGTATCGCAAAGGAAAGTTGTACTCAACTTATTAATCATGGCATAGCATCATCAAGCATCATGTTTATCACCGCATCATGTTGAAGCATTTCATATTCTCGTGTAGTTTCCGCTTTCGAGGAAGTAAGCGTTGTTGAGCAAGCTTTCGGAGAAGAGCAGTCGTCAATTGGTTCTGGACCGGACATCAGTGTTACTGAGCCTGAACCAGTCGTCTCGTCTGAGCAAGGCAAGCCCCGGTGCATTTAAACCCTTCCTTGAGTTTTACAAATCTTTATCACTGATACTATGGTTTATTGCATTAAGTAATTAGGAATTGAGTGATAACTCAATTGTTGCATTATCATCCTTGATTATTGTGATATCACCCTTGGTACCTATTTTATTGAAAAATATGTAGTATGCTTCGCTATGCTTAATAAGTTAGGCTTTTAAATGAAATGCTTATATGGCCACGATGGTATACTTGATGAATAATGAAATTCAAGAATGAACTTGAAGATCGGACGGATGGTTTGACCACTGCTAACTTGCATTGAGAAATGAGTCTTAATGTAGTGTTTCCGCCTTGTAAATTAAGGATCGTTCATTGTAGGCCCACTTGTGTCTCGAGACTTTGCAACTAGCTTCATGCCTTGGGTAAGCCCAAGATATTAGTGATTTCATTTCTAAAATGTCCAACCTCGCACTAGGAGTGGAAAGATGACGAGAATAGCGTGTACCCTCGGGGCTAGAATTGGGCCGGGTTCGAGGCGTATTGTACTCTCGGGTGGTGATGGACACGTTCTGGTCTTAGGAGATCTAAATGAGGGTTGACATATGCAAGATTTTGTTCTACATATGTCGTAAGGTTAGAGATCCCCAGCTGGGTATAATCGGTTCGAATCGTCGTTGCTCCTCGGTTATGGAGACTCGATCACCTGACCTACATCGTAGTTAAGAACTAGAATTAGAAGGAAGAATAAGGAAATAATCTTGATGAGAATTACTTTGATCTATATTAGGATCACTTAGAATTGGTTAATGAACCATCAATGATAAAAAAAAATGTTGAAAGCAAGGACTTACTTTAGTAAGCTTTTCTGCAAAATAATTTTGATTTTTGAATACCCGTACCTTGATTCCCTAAAGCTAGCATGTCCTTGGAGTCTTTTCTTTAGTCGGGTAAGTCTTGTTGAGTACCTTCAGTACTCAGGGTTTGTTAAACCCTTGTTGCAAGTGCGGTTCATGAGCAAGTCTGCTTTGAGCCTTGTACATGACCGTTGTTGTTGAAGAAAGTGATGACGAGTAGGCTGTGTGGTCTCTGGGCAAGGCACCTCGTTTGGGTGTTATAATAAAATTACTACTGATACTCCATTACTACTGGTTTGTAATAATGCTACATAAGGTTTGATGTTTGAAACTGTGGTTTATAAACTTAAGTTATATAAGACTTTCGCTCTTTTACTCTGATGGTATTTTGAATAAACTGTTGTAATATTGCAATACTCCTGTAATTGGATCCTGTTCGGAGGGTACCAGTCCTTTTAAGTTATGAGAAATAGAAGTATGGCTGTCAGAGGTCATTATAACAATAACAGGTACATGTGGGCCATCATAATTTAGGAGGTTCTGTGACATTTGCGGCTGGGTATGCCACATATATAAAATTTTGAAGCAAATATGCAATACAATAGACGATAAGTTATAATGGCCATAACAAATCCATAATAATAACCAAAGCACAAGTTCGAAACATAAATAAATCATCATTCAACATTGGCACAAGCTGGGAAGCTTCACCATCATTTTGTGCTAGCACAAGTGCTAACTGCATCTTGCTCCATTACTTTCAATCTCAACAGAATGAGCATTTGGTGTGGATGTGGAGACTTTTTTTTGCCTTTGCAGCTTTCTCCCATGATGCAAATATGTTAACACCCTTCTTCTTTATCTACATTACAAAAATTAAGAATACAACCAAAAGAATTAGAAAAATAAATTTTCATTAGCTCACTAAACCACTAAGGAGTGGATCTAGGCTCTAGGGTGTTTTGCATCTTCTCTGCTCACCTTGCTTCAAGTCACCGAGCGCCGAGGCCAAGGGAGAGGGCACCGGTCGCCAGAAAGGTGCTGCAGAAGGGGCGCCGCTGCAGCCAGTGGCCGGCTCCTTCGTGCTGGGACCTGGGAGGAGGAAGCCGCAGCGGGAAAAAGAGCAGGGCCGCAAGGGGCGACTGGGCGAGTCGACGAGATGGAAGGCAGGGGGCAAGTCGGCTGGAGTGGGGGAGGTGGTGAGGTGCTACCCAGCAACGCCAGTCGCCGGAGTGGGGGAGATGCTCCATGCTCATGCTATGGCCTACGGCGCGGAGGAGCCGAGCAGGGAAAGGGGCGTCGGGCGATGGAGTCACATAGAATGTATTCTGAGCTTTTTTCGTGTGGGCTGCAGGAAACAGCTGTTGTATTGGGCCTATGAGGGAATATAACAAGATACGTATAAACCTGTGTATTAGTGTGTGTGTGTATATATATATACATATTAATTTTGTCTCCCAAATCTTGGGTATGCCTTGGCATACGGGGGCATACCCCTGCCATCACCCATGCGGTGGGGGGGCGCATGGCGCGGTGAGAGACAGGGCACGGTGGGGGAAGGGGCATCGACAGGGATAGAGTGGGGCTGGTGGATACGAGTTCCGTTGAAGAAGAGGCAGGGCAGGAGGTGGCGTCGGTGGAGGCTAAAGAAATGTGTGGGTAAGAATAAACTAGACAATATTTTCAGACGTTGGACGCTTAGGCCGGTGCATTATCGTATAAATTAGCCAATCATTTTTATAGAAATTGTTCCATGACATGTGCCTGATTCGTTTTCTCTTCATCCACGTCGCCTCCTGCCCGGATACGGATGCCTCGCGAGCACTGGAGGCCGCAAACCAAACCACACACATGCAGACACGTATATACTCGAGCGATACGATACCTTCCCTTCCCCTGGTCATCACACGATCTGCATCTGCTTTACATGCAGATCAGAGATCACACTTGGTGACTGACCGACCGACCCCGGCCAAGCAAGCAAGCACAAGACAGAAGCCCGCGCAACGAAGGCGCACGGCCACTAGCTTCATTTGCAAAGGAACTTTGATAGGTGCGCCGCCCAAATAAACCAGGTGGCTGCCTCCATCCAACGCGGGAAAACGGCAAAGATTCGGCCACTCCAATCGCGCGCACTCGACTCGATCCCCCGTGGTCCGAGCGGTGAGAAAATCCGCGCACCCAATCGCATCCACGCACCGCCCTATCAATCTCGGCCGGTCGAAAAGTTGGGAGCGAAAAAAGCAGTGGCAGCGGAGCCCCGAGGACGGCCGATCGCCCACTTTGCCCCAGCGTGCGTGCGTGCGCGCGTGCGCGCGAGGCCGTTGTTTCCGTTGCGTTGCTTAAAGTTCGGTCTTTTTACCGTAAATCGGCAGCAATAATGCGGCCAATGGGGTGCATTCGTTCATTCAGGTCCACCACTCTCTCCGGTACCGTTACAACTTACATACAAGTGCAGCACTAGCATAGAAACTTGCATTTCTAGCAATGCTATATATCAAGATGTGCACCCACCCAAAGTATCAAGATGATCTAGCGAGATGAGTCGTGCAAATTGGTGGCTATATATGCTCACATAACACCTTTTTTAGCGTCACAATCTATTGATTAAGGAAAAACATATATTGCTGGGTTTTATATACAGTTAGTACCCTTCATTTACATTTACATATATGCTGTATTATTATTTGAATGTTGAAGATAGGCAAAGTCCGCCATGCACACCGACCTAACAATGACAGCCTGATGATGCTCGTGGTCATTTGTTGTGATGTCGTGCCACTTGATGCTGGTTTTTCCAATTCTAGTATTGTATCATAATAAAATCAAAATACAATTTTAATTATGTTATTATTCAAACTATTATTAAGTTTAACAAATTTGTAGAGAAGAGTAACAAACCAAGTAGTTATACTGTGATAATATATTTTATGATGGATTTAATAATATTTATTTGGTCATAATTTTGCTAGCCATTTTCAATATCGCTGTTTATATATGACTTCGACAAAACTAGAATTGTATTTTTTAAAAAATTGAAGTAAAGGGAATTCTATAATTTACGACGTACTATCTAACTTTTATGTCCCTAAAGTTATGTGCAAAGAGTTTGGACACGTCCATAATCTACAATTCAATTTATAACATAATGTCTAACTCTTATGTCCCCTAAGTTGCGTGCAAAGAGTTTGAATATGTCCGTCATTTACAATTAGTAAGTTAGTATATGTTTAATCTGTTGTGGTAACATTGTCAAAGCTCATCGTTTGACATATAATATAATTGTCATTGTTAACTTAAGTGGTGTCTCGACTAAATAAAATTCTAAAATAATGAAAAAAATCTAATAATGGTGTCATTCTCGAATTGGATTTTGAGAAAGCATAATATAAAGTAAAATCGTCCTTCTACACCATTCTTTGCAAACGTATGAAATTTCTTTTTCGAGAGCGTGTCGTTGTGACACGTGTTTCATTAAGCAAAAGCGGAATGTCAAAGGTTACAATGGATTCACAAGTTATCCATGGATTACCAACGAATCCCAGAAACACAAACGAACAACAAGAAAATGAGAGGAGGGACCTCCACCTAACAACTTCAACCAACTGAATGTCACAGAACCTCCTAATTATGATGGCCCACATGTACCTGTCATCGTCATAATGACTTCTGACAGCCGTACTTATGTTCCTCATAACTTAAAAGGTCTGCTATCCTCCGAACAGGATCCAATCATAGGAATATTGCAATATTACAACAGTTTATTTAAATTACCATCAGAGTAAAGTAGCGGAAGTCTTACAATAACTTAAGTTTACAAACCACGGTTTCCAAATTTCAAGCCTTAAGTAGCATTATTATAAACCAGTAGTAGGAAAGTATCAGTAGTAACTTTATTACAACACACAAACGAAGTGTCTTGCCCAGAGGCCACACAGCCTACTCGTCGTCACTTTCTTCAACCACAACGGTCATGCAACAAGCCTCAAAGCAGACTTGTTCATGAACCGCACCTGCAACAAGGGGTTTAACAAACCTTGAGTACGGGAGTACTCAACAAGACTTACCCGACTAAAAAAAGACTCTAAAGGCATGCTAGCTTTAGGGAATCAAGGTACGAGTATTTAAGAATCAAACTTTCTTTTACAGAAAAATTTACTAATTAAGTCCTTACCTTCAAGATTTTATTTTTATCATTGATGGTTCATTAACTAATTCTAAGTGATCCTAATCTAGATTAAAGTGATCCTCATCAAAATTCTTTCTGATTCATTCAACATTTCCATTTCTTAACTATGATGCAAGATAGGCGATCGAGTCTCCATAACCGAGGAGCAACGACGATTCTAATCGATTATACCCAGCTGTGGATTCCTAACCTCACGACATATGTAGAACCCAATCTTGCATATGCCAACCCTCATTTAGATCTCTGAAAGTCCTATGTTTGGTGTTGGTAATTAGTGACAATGCCTAAGTACTAATCCTATGCCTAAGTTGTATGTAGCATATGAGGATTAGTACATTCCAAGGTTGGTGGCAAGATGGACATGGTGATCATGATGGCCACACTTGGATTTGGACGCGACCCTACGTGATCAAGGCAAAGGTATATGCTTAAGGGTTGTATTTTAGTAACCAAGACACCTAGTGGGTGTGGTTACATTATAGGATAGATAGCCGTACTATAAAGAGGGGAATGACGCGGCTATTGAACTCCTAAGTGCCTCTAGGTGTGCATTTCATGATCATATGCATTTGGATAGAACTAATAACGCCTCGAAAAATGATTGTGAAAATGCTAACACACTCACACTTGACGAGATCACTTGGTGGTGTTAGCACATTTGCGATGGCGTTGGAGTTTAAGCGGTAGAGAGGGTTTGGGGTCCTCTCTCCCTCCCGCCGAGCGTGCGAGCGCGGGATTCAGGCGATTTCGGGGAAATGAAATGCCTATTTTCCACTACGCCGGAAGTCGGAAATCAAACGTATTCAAACGAAAGCGAACGGAGGTCACAGTGGTGACCGGACGCTGCACCGGACGCGGTCACTGTTTGACCGGACGCGTCCGGTCAGTGTCCAGTGTCTGCGCGGTTTTCAGTTGTTTGATCGGACGCGAGGCGCGTCCGGTCACAGGCGACCGGACGCGTCCGGTCGTCCAGGGAGCTTACTGGACTCCGACCGGACGCGGGCACTGTGGCGTCCGGTCAGTTCTTCAGCGCGTCCGGTTGATGGTTCGTTTTGCGCGACTCAGTGTTGACCGGCGCGTCCGGTCAGTCACGGGACCGGCGCGTCCGGTCGTGACCAGCGCGTCCGGTCGTTGCGACCGGCGCGTCCGGTCAGTGCTTCGCGAAACTAGCCGTTACGCGACCGGAGCGTCCGGTCAGTTGGACCAGCGCGTCCGGTCAGCGCGATTTCAGCTGGATCTCGTTCCTAACGGCTATATTCGAAGGGGTACGTCTATAAATACTCGTTGGCCGGCTCAAGGCTCTCACTCTTGGACATTTGACATACTTGTGAGCACTTTGAGCTAAGCAACTCCCCTCCCACTCATCTCTCTTGCTTCTTTGCATATTCGAAGTGAGATTGAGTGATCCAAGTGCATTTGCATTGTGAGATTGCATCTAGTTGGCACTTGGTGGTTGATTTGCTGCGGGATTCTTGTTTCTCTTGGTGGTTGCCGCCACCTAGACGGCTTGGAGCAGCTTGGAGGGGTTGGCAAGAGTTGGTGATTGTTCTTGGCCACCTCCGGTGATTGTGAGGGGTTTGTGTCTACTTCGGCGGAGCGCCAAAGGCAACATTAGTGGATTGCTCGTGTCATTTGCAACCTTTTGCCATTTGGTAGGTTCTTGTGGCGCCTTTTGAGAGGCTCGGTGTGAGACCGATTAGCCACCGAACCACGTGGTGAAAAGGGACACAACGGGGACTAGCGTGTCGGCAAGCACGTGAACCTCGGGATAAATCTTCGTGTCATCACTTTCATATTGTGATTGATTGATCCCGGTGTTCGGTTGTCTTGGTTTTCATTGTTGATCATATTGGTTGGCTCAATACTTCGTCCCTCGGTGATACCCTCCTAACTCTCACTTGTATTACTTTATTAGTTATCTTTGCTAGCTAGTTAGCTTTGCTAAAGTAGCTCTTTTGTGTAGCTTGCTAGTTGTAGTGGTAGTTACCTCCTCGGTTTGACTTGTGCGGTTGAGTGCAAATATATTAGAATTGTGAATTAGATAGGTGGCTTGCAAACACCCCGTAGGCTAAGCAAAACTCGCATCTCGCTATTTGTTGTATTGATAAACTTGTTTAGTTTGTCATTGTAGAAAATTTTAAAAGGCTATTCACCCCCCCTCTAGCCATCAAGACCTTTCAAGTGGTATCGGAGCCGTGGTCACCGTTTGTAAGGCTTAACAACATCGGTGTAAGATGGCTCAAGTTGTGTTCAACCATGTCGGGGGCAAGCCTCCATTCTTTGATGGTGTCTCATCTTTTGATCATTGAAAAAGAAAGATGAAGCAATATCTTGGCTCTATCAATGAGAAGGTTTGGGAGGTTACACATCATGATTATGCAATCATTGATCCCGACAACCTCACCAACAATGACCGCATCAACAACCAATGCAACACTATGGCTCTCAACACTCTCTACAATGGGATTGATGCAAAGGTCTTTGAGCAAATCAAGGATCTTGAGATGGCAAGTGAAGTGTGGACAAGATTAGAGGAAACATATGAGGGCACTTCAACGGTAAAGAGTGCCAAGCTCTATATGCTCAAGGATAAGTTTGCAAGCTTCAAGATGAAGGATGATGAGTCTATACCGGAGATGTTCTATAGGCTCCAAGTCATTGTCAATGATCTCAAGGGGCTTGGAGAGAAGGTTGAGGACAAGGACTTCTCACATAAGTTCTTGATGAACTTACCTAAGAGGTTTGCTATCTTGAGGAAGATGATCCAAAGAGAGGGTTTGGACAAGGTAACTCCAAACCAAGTGCTTGGAGATGTCATGACCGATGCTCAATATGATGATGATGAAGATGAAGATGAGAAGAAGGAGATCAAGGTCAAGCAAGAGAAGCCCATTGCATTCAAGGCCTCAACTTCTAAGGGCAAGAGCAAGGTGGAGAGCGATGATGATGATCCATTCGATGATGAGACCATGGCCCTCCTAGTGCACAAGATGGGGAGGTTCATGAAGAAGAAAGGATATGGTGCAAGGAAGAGAAGGGACTTCATGAAGGCAAAGGAGGTGCTTTGCTACAATTGCAATAGCCCCGATCATGTAGTGGCAAAGTGCCCCTATGAAGACAAAAGATATCATGATGGGGAGTTGAAGTTGAAGAAGAACAAGAAGGACAAGAAGGAGAAGAAAGAGAAGAAGAGCTTCACTATCAACAAGAAGAAGAAGGGTGGTGGCTATGTGGTCACTTGGGATAGTGACAAATCCGATAGTGATGATGATGAAAGCTCTAGTGATGATGAGAGGACCACTCGGCGAGCCATTGCAAGCATCGCCCTCTCCAACAAGCCATCCATCTTCGACACTACATCGACATGCCTTATGGCCAAGCCTACCAAGGTAAATTACAAGGCCGGAGGAAGGCATTGGGTGCTTGATAGTGGGTGCTCTCAACATATGACCGGTGATTCAAGAATGTTCAACTCTCTCAAATCAAATGATAGTGGCATTGATAGTATCACATTTGGTGACAATAGCAAGGGTGATGTGAAGGCTCTTGGAAGGATTGCAATCTCAAATGATCATAGCATTTCCAATGTGCTCCTAGTTGAAAAGTTGAACTTCAATCTTCTCTCGGTTGCTCAATTGTGTGATCTTGGTTTCAAGTGCATATTTGGTGTTGATGATGTGGAAATAGTTAGTGTTGATGGCTCCAATTTGATCTTCAAGGGCTTTAGATATGAGAATCTATACTTGGTTGATTTCAATGCTAGTGACACTCAACTTTCAACATGCTTGCTCACCAAATCAAGTATGGGTTGGTTATGGCATAGAAGACTTGGTCATGTTGGCATGAAGCAATTGAACAAGTTAGTGAAGCATGACTTAGTTAGAGGCTTGAAGGATGTCACATTTGAGAAGGATAAGCTATGTAGTGCATGTCAAGCCGGAAAGCAAGTGGGCAACACTCATCCATTGAAGAGCATTATGAGTACTTCCAAGGCATTTGAGTTGTTGCACATGGATTTATTTGGGCCAACTACATACACAAGCATTGGTGGCAACAAGTATGGTTTTGTGATTGTGGACGATTTCACTAGATACACATGGGTATTCTTTCTTGTGGACAAGAGTGAGGTATTTGACATATTCAAGAAGTTCATCAAGAGAGTGCAAAATGAGTTTGAGACCACAATCAAGAAAGTAAGAAGTGACAATGGAAGTGAGTTTAGAAACACAAGAGTTGATGAGCTATGTGAGGAGCTTGGAATCAAGCATCAATTCTCGGCCAAGTATACACCTCAATCTAATGGCCTAGTTGAGAGAAAGAATAGAACTTTGATTGATATGGCAAGATCAATGTTAAATGAGTATAATGTAAGTCATTCATTTTGGGCCGAAGCAATCAACACGGCTTGCTTCTATAGCAACCGCCTCTATTGCCACAAGTTTCTAGAGAAGACACCATATGAGATCTTAAATGGAAGAAAGCCCAACATTGCATACTTTCGGGTATTTGGTTGCAAATGCTACATCTTGAAGAAGGGCTCAAGATTGAGCAAGTTTGAGAAGAAATGTGATGAAGGATTCTTACTTGGTTACTCCACTACTAGCAAAGCTTATAGAGTTTGGAATTTGGCTAGTGGTTTACTTGAGGAAGTTCATGACGTTGAGTTTGATGAAACAAATGGCTCTCAAGATGAGGAAAATAACTTGGATGATGTGAGAGGAACTCAATTGACCAATGCTATGAAAGAAATGGATATTGGTGATATTAGGCCAAAGCAAGTGATTGATGTGGATGACAACAAAGATCAAGTGCTCCAAAGTCCAATTACACAAGCTAGTGGTTCTCTAATGCAAAATCAAGCTAGTACATCATCTCAAGTGCAACAAGATCAACAAGTGGCTAGTTCATCATCTCCGACTCATGATCAACATCAACATCCAAGCAATCAAGTCCAAGTGCTTCAACCAACTAACATTGCAAGAGACCATCCATTGGATTCCATCATTGGTGACATACAAAGGGGAGTTCAAACTAGATCAAGATTGGCATTATTTTGTGCTCACTCTTCTTTTGTGTCAATGGAAGAACCCAAGGACATTGATAAAGCATTGAGAGATCCGGATTGGGTAAATGCAATGCATGAAGAGCTCAACAACTTCAAGAGAAATGAAGTATGGGAACTAGTTGAGAGGCCTAAGAATCATAATGTCATTGGAACAAGATGGGTCTTTCGCAACAAGCAAGATCAAGATGGGATAGTAGTAAGGAACAAAGCAAGACTAGTGGCTCAAGGTTACACACAAATAGAGGGTCTTGACTTTGGTGAAACTTATGCCCCGGTTGCAAGATTAGAAGCAATTAGGATCTTACTTGCCTATGCTTGTGCTCACAATATCAAGCTATATCAAATGGATGTGAAGAGTGCATTTCTCAATGGGTACATTCAAGAGGAGATGTATGTGGAGCAACCTCCCGGTTTTGAAGATGACAAGAAACCCAACCATGTATATAAGTTAAGGAAAGCTTTGTATGGATTGAAGCAAGCACCTAGAGCATGGTATGAAAGATTGAGGGACTTCTTGCTATCCAAAGGATTTGTCATGGGTAAAGTGGATACTACTCTCTTCACCAAGAAGATTGGGAAAGACTTGTTTGTATTGCAAATATATGTTGATGATATCATCTTCGGTTCAACCAATCAAGATTATTGTGATGAGTTTGGGAAAATGATGGCAAAGGAATTTGAAATGTCAATGATCGGTGAACTTAGTTTCTTTCTTGGACTTCAAATCAAACAAATGAAGGAAGGAACATTTGTGAGCCAAACCAAATACATCAAAGATATGCTCAAGAAGTTTGGCATGGAAGATGCAAAGGGCATTACAACTCCAATGGGCACTAGTGGAAGTTTGGATAGCGACAAGAGTGGCAACATGGTGGATCAAAAGCTTTATAGATCAATGATTGGTAGCCTACTCTATGTGACGGCATCAAGACCCGATGTGATGTTTAGTGTATGCATGTGTGCAAGATTTCAAGCCTCACCAAGAGAAAGTCATTTGAAGGCAACAAAGAGAATATTGAGGTATTTGAAGCATACACAAGATGTTGGATTATGGTATCCCAAAGGTGCAAGCTTTGAGCTAGTTGGATATTCGGATTCCGACTATGCCGGTGACAAAGTGGAGAGAAAGAGCACTTCCGGGACTTGTCAATTGTTGGGAAGATCACTTGTCTCATGGTCATCCAAGAAGCAAAATAGTATTGCACTATCTACCGCCGAAGCCGAATACATCGCCGCGGGTAGTTATTGTGCACAAATCTTGTGGATGAAGGCAACATTGAAGGATTTTGGAATCAATTTCAAGAATGTGCCATTGCTATGTGACAATGAAAGTGTCGTAAAGCTAACCAACAATCCGGTTCAACATCAAAGAACAAAGCATATTGATGTTCGCCATCACTTCATTAGAGATCATCAACAAAAGGGTGACATTGCTATTAAGAGTGTGGGCACCGAAGATCAATTAGCCGATCTATTCACCAAGCCACTTGATGAGAAGAGATTTCACAAGCTAAAGAATGAGTTGAACAAACTTGACTTCTCCAACATGAGTTGATGCACCTCCATGATATGACATGCCTCTCCTTCGAGCCCCAAGGTACAATTGGTTGACATGTCATACATTCTATGCTAAGGACTTGTTTAGTGCATCTAGTCATAATTTACATGTTCTAGGCTCATTCATGAAAATCAAATGACTTTGAAGTTTATATGGTGCCACTATTGTTTTTATGACTTGCATGATCTAGTGGTAGCATATAACTTGTTTGAGTGCTTGTGATCCTAAGTGTTTAATCTAGAAAACTTGTCTAAATATTTGCTTCAACATGGTGCATGATAACCCTTCTAGTGAGGTGTGAAGAAGCTTGCCCTTGGATCAAACCGAAGCATTTTATTTATGCAAGCAATCTAGGTTGAATCACAAACTTGATCCTCACCCCATAATTCAACATGATAATCTATCTAAAATTGGTCCCTTGTGGTCATTGGTGCCAAAGGGGGAGAAAAATATTATTCACAAAGATAGAACTCAAAGGGGAAGAAGCACAAAGGGGGAGAAAAATGTTGTTCACAAAGTGAGAAAACCTAAAGGGGAGAATTGATAAAAGAAGGGGATCAACTAAAATTTTGAGCACACAAGTAGGGGGAGCAAGCTCTTAAACATGAATGTTGCATTTCTTTGTGCACTTCATATGTATGATGCATAGGTATGCATTTCTTTTTCTCCAATACTTTGCTTGTGTGGTGTTTTGCTAGTATACAATTGAATGGTGTATTGAAGTACTAGCATGAATAGGAAGTAGTTAGATTTTTCTTGCTTCATGTTTTTCAAAGTGGTACTAGAGCCTTGCTTATAATGTTGATCTTACAAGGTTTCTAGTTTTGTTTGTGCTTTTCCAAGTGATATCTAACTACACAAGGTGCTAAGATGATGTTTATCGCTACTCCGATGGTATCACGCTTCAAAGGTCTATAATCTAAAACACTTAGCACCTATTGATAGTCAATGCTCCTATATTTTCCTATCTAAACATGTATGCTTCCTAAATCCAAACATATAGCATACATGTAGGGGGAGCCATTGCTGTCAATTTGAATTCATGATCACTTGTCCATACTTCTTACACATGGTAATATACTTGGACAATGTGACATGGGTTCAATCAAAATTTTATCATAATATCTTTGTGAAAGGGTTGTCACCAATTACCAACAAGGGGGAGATTGAAAGTCCTATGTTTGGTGTTGGTAATTAGTGACAATGCCTAAGTACTAATCCTATGCCTAAGTTGTATGTAGCATATGAGGATTAGTACATTCCAAGGTTGGTGGCAAGATGGACATGGTGATCATGATGGCCACACTTGGATTTGGACGCGACCCTACGTGATCAAGGCAAAGGTATATGCTTAAGGGTTGTATTTTAGTAACCAAGACACCTAGTGGGTGTGGTTACATTATAGGATAGATAGCCGTACTATAAAGAGGGGAATGACGCGGCTATTGAACTCCTAAGTGCCTCTAGGTGTGCATTTCATGATCATATGCATTTGGATAGAACTAATAACGCCTCGAAAAATGATTGTGAAAATGCTAACACACTCACACTTGACGAGATCACTTGGTGGTGTTAGCACATTTGCGATGGCGTTGGAGTTTAAGCGGTAGAGAGGGTTTGGGGTCCTCTCTCCCTCCCGCCGAGCGTGCGAGCGCGGGATTCAGGCGATTTCGGGGAAATGAAATGCCTATTTTCCACTACGCCGGAAGTCGGAAATCAAACGTATTCAAACGAAAGCGAACGGAGGTCACAGTGGTGACCGGACGCTGCACCGGACGCGGTCACTGTTTGACCGGACGCGTCCGGTCAGTGTCCAGTGTCTGCGCGGTTTTCAGTTGTTTGATCGGACGCGAGGCGCGTCCGGTCACAGGCGACCGGACGCGTCCGGTCGTCCAGGGAGCTTACTGGACTCCGACCGGACGCGGGCACTGTGGCGTCCGGTCAGTTCTTCAGCGCGTCCGGTTGATGGTTCGTTTTGCGCGACTCAGTGTTGACCGGCGCGTCCGGTCAGTCACGGGACCGGCGCGTCCGGTCGTGACCAGCGCGTCCGGTCGTTGCGACCGGCGCGTCCGGTCAGTGCTTCGCGAAACTAGCCGTTACGCGACCGGAGCGTCCGGTCAGTTGGACCAGCGCGTCCGGTCAGCGCGATTTCAGCTGGATCTCGTTCCTAACGGCTATATTCGAAGGGGTACGTCTATAAATACTCGTTGGCCGGCTCAAGGCTCTCACTCTTGGACATTTGACATACTTGTGAGCACTTTGAGCTAAGCAACTCCCCTCCCACTCATCTCTCTTGCTTCTTTGCATATTCGAAGTGAGATTGAGTGATCCAAGTGCATTTGCATTGTGAGATTGCATCTAGTTGGCACTTGGTGGTTGATTTGCTGCGGGATTCTTGTTTCTCTTGGTGGTTGCCGCCACCTAGACGGCTTGGAGCAGCTTGGAGGGGTTGGCAAGAGTTGGTGATTGTTCTTGGCCACCTCCGGTGATTGTGAGGGGTTTGTGTCTACTTCGGCGGAGCGCCAAAGGCAACATTAGTGGATTGCTCGTGTCATTTGCAACCTTTTGCCATTTGGTAGGTTCTTGTGGCGCCTTTTGAGAGGCTCGGTGTGAGACCGATTAGCCACCGAACCACGTGGTGAAAAGGGACACAACGGGGACTAGCGTGTCGGCAAGCACGTGAACCTCGGGATAAATCTTCGTGTCATCACTTTCATATTGTGATTGATTGATCCCGGTGTTCGGTTGTCTTGGTTTTCATTGTTGATCATATTGGTTGGCTCAATACTTCGCCCCTCGGTGATACCCTCCTAACTCTCACTTGTATTACTTTATTAGTTATCTTTGCTAGCTAGTTAGCTTTGCTAAAGTAGCTCTTTTGTGTAGCTTGCTAGTTGTAGTGGTAGTTACCTCCTCGGTTTGACTTGTGCGGTTGAGTGCAAATATATTAGAATTGTGAATTAGATAGGTGGCTTGCAAACACCCCGTAGGCTAAGCAAAACTCGCATCTCGCTATTTGTTGTATTGATAAACTTGTTTAGTTTGTCATTGTAGAAAATTTTAAAAGGCTATTCACCCCCCCTCTAGCCATCAAGACCTTTCAATCTCCCAAGACCAGAACGTGTCCATCGCCACCCGAGAGTACAGTACTCCTTGAACCCGACCCAATTCTAGCCCCGAGGGTACACGCTATTCCCACCATCTCTTCACTCCCAGTGCGAGGTTAGACGTTCTCGAAATGGAATCACTAACATCTTAGACTTACCTAAGGCATGAGACTAGTTCGAAAGTCTCGAAACACAAGCGGACCTACAACGAACTGTCCTTAACTGACAAGGCGGAAACACTACATTGAGACTCCTTTCTCCATGCAAATTAGCAGTGCCCAAACCACCCGCCCGATCTTCAAGTTCATTCTTATATTCCATTATTCATGAAGTACGCCATCATGCCCATGTAAACATTTCATTTAAAAGCCTAACTCATTAAGCATAGCGAAGCATACTACGCATTTTCAAAAAAAACAAGTACCAAGGGTGATATCACAATAATCAAGGATGATAATACAACAATTGGATTATCACTCAATTTCTAATTACTTAATGCAGTAAACTATAGTACCAGTGATAAAGATTTGTAAAAACTCAAGGAAGGTTTAAATGCACCGGGACTTGCCTTGCTCTGACGAGACGACTAACTCGGGCTCCCCAACTCTGACGTCCGATCCAAAACCCACCGGCAACTGCTCTTCTCCGGAGACTTGCTCAAGGACGTCGACTTCTTCGAAAGCGGGAACTACACAAGCATATGACATGTTTCAACATGATGCGATGGTAAACATTATTCAAGTACAACTTTCCTTCGTGGTACAGTCGCAAAACAGTAAAACCTACTAACTAATAGCGATAATTCAGCAACACTATGACCTCTTAAAGAACATGCTACTAACGAGCTCAATCATGTAATTAAGGCGCCAAGGATCACCAAGAATTAGTGACCCAAGGTCATCACTCAATCAAAAGGGCACACAACACTTAAAGTTATCAATTTAACATTTATTTAAACACTTAATTAATTAAGGCATAATTAATAATAAATCAAACCTCATCTAATTGAGCTTAAAGTTTTTCTATAGATTAATCATGGCCTATGTTGACACTTCTTAGCATCACTCGCGTTAGGTTGTCATCCCCAACATGACACCAAGAGTGTGGTTGTACTGTACTCAAGCCACTTAATTATATAAAGATATTAAAGTATATATCCGTAAGCGTACAGATAAATACACCCGTTGCAGCATTTCACCCAAGTTTATCCTAGGTATCGTTATTTATATTTAACCAAAGGAGAACAAACAGAGGGGCACATATTAATTAAAGGCTACTCTACACATGTGATATGAATATTCGAAATCACTATCCTTTACTCTCAAACGGGAATCAATCAAATAAAAAGAGATAAAATATATGATAATCAGACCATTCAGATGATATTCCTTAGAGCAGTACTACTATGGCAAGTCATTGATCAGAATATAAAATAAGAGAATAACTCCTAAGTAATCCGTTAACTATTAGTCATAATCTATATTGATTAGTGCAATTATATCAGGCAATCATTGGCTAGGTTATCTCATATCCATAAACAAGGAACATCTCCATTACGAAGCTGAGAAACAGAGTAACAACTAAGTAATGAGACCGCGTTCTACTAAGTTCTACACTCGGGGAGTGGACTATAATGGACTCAACAGGAATGTCACAGTCTACCACATGGCCTGGAGTATAGAGTGTATTTGTAGGTAAACAGTGTATAAGTACCACACTTACACAATGTTGACCACCCACCCATGACTCAATAAGGTGAGTACTTTACAAACATATGTATAAACATAATAATAAACTATCTATGCCAAATATATAAACAAAGCAGACTAATCTCATAATAATCAAGAATATAATATAGATTAAGAACAAAATCATATCTAATGTATCAAGAATAATGATCAAGAACAATGAACTAGAACTAGACAATGATAAACTAGAACAATTACGAACTAGAACATAAACAATTAGAACATAAAGAACTAGAACATGAACTAGATCAAGAACAAGAAGAATTAATGAACTAGATGAATATCTGAAGAACAATGTTGATACAAGAGAGAAGAACTAGATTTACCAAGCTCCTCTTGACTAGATCTGGAGCCCAAGGCTGCTTGACTCCTCTACTTTTAATTCTAATCTAGCTATGCCTTAATCTGATGGAGCTCTAAGGAGATGAGAGTTGCTGGTTGGTTTTTTGCTTTCTGGTTGATAATTGATTGAATGAGTTCCTCTTTGAAGGGGGATCTGGGGCCTCGTTTATATAGCCCAGAGCATGGAACCGTGGCCCTTGGATCAAACCGACCTTCACGTAGAGTTAGGATGCATCCTTAGAGACGATTGAAGTAGCTTGTGAAGGAAGGAGCCGAGGGGCGGCAGCGAGGGGCCGGTTGGCCCCACTTGGCGGCGCCTCGTGGTGGCCCTCCTCGTGGAGTCCTCTGGTGTCCTCTAGAAGCCTCTCGCGTATTCGTGACGTGGAGATTAGGCTGATTGACGTGGGTTCCTTCTCGTGGAAGATATCAATTCCTGAATTATTCTGATAACCCCCTGCAAAATATAGATTCACCAAAACTTGTGAAATTTTGTTAGTTGACACCCTAAACCTATGTTGGTGATCATTTATTAGCTCTTTATATATTTATTTTAACCCTTTATTATGGTAGATAACCATCGTCAACAGCCTAAAACAATGTCACAACAAATTTCATGATTTTTGGATTAATATTGTAATAACTAAAATTCGTGGAAGTTGCATTTAATATTTAATTGAGTTAATTAAATAACTTGCAAAAAGTAATCAAAATTGGCATTTGATATTTTTCCTAATTAGTTTACAGCTTGAAAAGCTTACACAAAAATTTTCACTATTTTTTGAGCTCTACAAAAAATTCTAGTGAAATAAACAAATACTACTGTTATTCACATTTTTGAAAAAGAAAAACAAAATCGTCGATCGGGCCGCTTCTCCTCTTTCCTGGCTCGGCCCGGCTACGCGCGGCCCACCCGCACGCTCGCGCCTGCGCCCGCGCTCGCCTGCGTCACCCGCTCGTGCGGCCCAGCAGCCCGAGCCGGCCCAGCAACGTGGCCTGCCCCCGCGCGCACTCGCTCGCGCTCTCACTCGCTGACAGCTCGGCCCCGCCTGTCATCTCCCTCCTCCGCTCTCGCCTTCTCTCCCGCGGCGATGGCACGGTGGCCGGCCAGCAACCACGACATCGGTCACTCAACCAACCTGTCCAACATAATCTACTTCTCACCGCGAACCTCACCGGACCACTCACGCGACCACAAACATCCCAGAGGTAGCACCTCACCGGCCATGGCGGAACGGTGATCGCGGCTCACGGCATCCTGGCGATCCACGACGGTAGCGACTAAATTGAAAGCATGATAAGAAACAGGAGCTCACAGTGAGTGCAGTGAAGCAACTAGGAGGCGCTGGGAGGCGGTGGAGAGGGCTGGCCACGTGAGGCGGCTCGGTGGCACTCGGTCACCGGCGTTGGAGAAGGAAACGGTGGTGCGGGCGATTAGGACGAAATTAGGCTGGTTCAGGCGGACCAAGAGATGCGCGAGAGCGAGGCGAACTCGGTGGAGTGGTTTGCGTGGCTGGTGATGGCTCAACGGCGGCAGCAGCGAGCGGCGGAGCTAAGCGGTGGCGACGGCCAAAAACAGAGAAGAAAAAGAACGGCGGCGTGCTCGGCTTTTTATAGCGGTCACCAACGGCGCTAGAAGGTGCGCGCACAGACGAGGTGGTGATCGAGCGCCCGCGGGAACGGCCTGGAAGCAGCCCGGTGGCTTGCCGGTGCCCATGCCGCTCGGTGCCCGGCGGTGATTCGTCGGGTACTGTAGCTACCCCCAAACTTTTCAATTTCAAACTGTTTTTTCAAAATACTACCAAAATCATGTAGTAACTTGAAAATTCTCAAAATATGAAATCTTTAGAATTTCAAGCTCTACAAGTTTTTTATTGAACACTTTTTAAATTCAAACTGGATTTTGAAATTTGAATTTAAAATCAAAAGGGGACACTTTTCGAGATTTTGGTAATTTAGAAATTACTTTGAATTTTATATTGAAACTTTAAAAACTCTAAACACCAAAGTTGTACATCTAGCTAAGACCTACAACTTTTCTATTCAAACCATTTTTAAATTCTGCCTCCATTTTGAAATTTGAGTTTGGGGATGAAAAGGGGTCACACCAGTGAGAAGCACATCCAACCTAAAAAGCTAAACTCATTTTAGTTAATGCATAACATGGTTGACCTAATCATGGATGCTTTGTGGTGCAATATGATGACATGGCAGGTTAATTAGCCACTATAACACCCGAGGTGTTATAGCCCTTCCCCCTTAAAGAAATCTCATCCCGAGATTTGAAGCCTTGAGTTAAGTAATGGAAAAGGAAACGTGACAAGCAAACACGTCCAAGACTTGCTTACAAAACAGGTAGGGGGTTTTCAACATTACAAAAATTTGAAACGGACAAGTCATAATTTAAAGAAAAAATTACAACCTAGATAGAAGCAAAGAATCGGAGAAATTCTCCAACAGGTAATCTTCAGATTCCCACGTGGCTTTTTCTTTCGAATGTTGATCCCATTGTATCTTGTACCATTTGATTGTTCTACTTCGGGTAACACGATCCTTTCGATCTAAGACTCGAGTAGGATATTCAGAATATGTCAAATCAGGCTCAAGTTTAACTCCTTCAACATCAACAACTTGATCAGGCACTTGAAGACATTTCTTCAATTGCGACACATGAAACACATTGTGCACAACTGATAGTTGTTCAGGCAACTTTAATCTATATGTCACCTTTTCACATTTTTCAATGATTTGGAATGGTCCAATATAATGTGGTGCGAGTTTGCCCTTGACTCCAAATCGAGTAACCCCTTTCATCGGTGACACTTTCAGATAAACATAATCTCCCACTTTGAATACCAAGGGTCTACGCCTTTTGTCAGCATAACTCTTTTGTCGTGACTGAGCCACTTTCAAATTATTCTGATCTGCCTCACTTTTTCTTCAGTTTCTTTCACAAGATCAACACCGAAAAACCATCTCTCTCCTGGTTCTGACTAGTTCAACGAAGTTCTGCATCTGTGGCCATACAATGCTTCAAAGGGTGCTATTTTGATACTTTCTTGATAACTATTATTGTAGGAGAATTCCGCTAACAGTAAACATTCATCCCATTGATCATGATAAGTGAGAGCACAAGATCTTAACATATCTTTAAGAATTTGATTTACTCTTTCAGTCTGTCCCGAAGTCTGAGGATGATAAGCTGAGCTATGTATAACTTTGGTGCCCAATGACTTATGTAACTCCATCCAGAATTTAGAGACAAATTGTGGACCTCTATCAGATACAATGGTCCTTGGTACCCCATGAAGACTCAGAATCCGTTCAAAGTACAATTTTGCAAGCGTCACTGTAGAATGTTTCACTTTTACTAGAAGAAAATGTGCTAGCTTGGTAAGTCGATCTATAATGACCCAAATTGAATCAAACCCCCTTAATGTTGTGGGTAATCCAGTAATAAAATCCATGCTGATATCATCCCACTTCCACGATGGGATAGGCAATGGTTGCAACATCCCTGCCAGCTTTAGACATACAACCATCACTCTTCGGCAAGTGTCATATCTGGCAACATATCTGGCAATTTCAATTTTCATCTTGGTCCACCAGAATCTTTGTTTCAAATCTTGATACATCTTATTACTCCCTGGATGAATAGAAAACCTTGTGTTATGTGCTTCATCACGGATGAGCTGACGTAACTCCGGAACCTTTGTAACCACTAGTCGGTTCTTGAACCACAACACATCTGTATCATCAATACTGAAATCTGTCTGTTGACCTGATCTAACCTTTTCCTTAATGTAGGCTATACCGGGATTCTTTTTCTGAGCAGATATAATCTGATCTTTGATTGTTGATTCCACAGTGACGTTGGTCAATCGACCTTGTTGGACTATTTCAATATTCAACCTTTCTAATTCATAACACAAACTATGATCTATTGGCTTCACAGTCAAACAATTACAATGATTCTTTCTACTGAGTGCATCATCAATAACATTTGCTTTTCCAGGGTGATAGTGCACTTCTAAATCATAATCTTTTATTAACTCAAGCCACCTTCTTTGCCTCATGTTCAGTTTTGACTGAGTAAAGATATACTTCAAGCTTTTGTGATCTGTATAAATGTGGCAAGTATTACCCAATAAGTAATGACACCAGATTTTCAATGCATGAACAACAACTGCTAGTTCAAGATCATGCGCCGGATAATGCTCTTCGTGACGCTTCAACTGTCTCGAGGCATAAGCAATGACTCTGCCTTCTTACATCAATACACAACTAAGGCCAATACCAGAGGCATCACAGTAAACATCAAATGACTTTTCTATATCTGGTTGTGCTAAAACTAGAGCAGTTGTTAGTGACTTCTTTAGAATTCTAAAAGCCTTCTCATATTCTGGAGACCAGATGAACTTGGTTTGATTCTTCAACAATTCTGTGATTGGCTTGGCTACTTTTGAAAAGTCAGGTATGAATCGACGGTAGTAACCTGCAATTCCTAGAAAACTTTGGACTTCATGAACTGAGGTTGTTGGCTTCTAATTCAAAATATCCTTCACCTTACCAGGGTCAACAACTACTCCTTTGGCTGACAACACATGTCCCAGGAATTGTACTTCCTTTAGCCAAAACTCACATTTACTAAACTTGACATACAGTTGATGATCTCTCATACGAGTTAGAACAATTCTGAGGTGCTCAGCATGCGCTTCTTCACTTTTGGAGTATACCAAAATATCATCAATAAAGACAACCACAAACTTGTCAAGCTCCGGCATGAAAACTGAGTTCATCAAATACATGAAATGTGTCGGTGCATTGGTGAGGCCAAAAGACATAACTAGATACTCGTACAATCTATATCTGGTAGTGAATGCAGTCTTTGGGATATTTTCTGGTCGAATCTTGATTTGATGGTACCCAGATCAAAGATCGATCTTTAAAAACACCTTTGCTCCCGCAAGTTGATCAAAAAGTATATCAATGCGAGGCAACGGGTACTTGTTTTTGATGGTTACTTCATTCAACGGGCGATAATCAACACACATCCTAAGAGTTTGATCCTTCTTGACAAAAAGAGCCGAACATCCCCACGGTGACGAACTGGGTCTGATGAAACCTTTTTCAAGTAACTCTTGCAATTGAGCCTTGAGTTTGGCCAATTCATTTGGTGGCATTCTATAAGCTCTCCTAGATATTGGGGCAGTACCAGGTTTTAAGTCAATTAAAAATTCTACTTCTCTGTCCGGTGGCAGACCAGATAGATCATCTGGAAACACATCTGGAAATTCACAGACTACCGGTATATCACCAATTTCTTTCACTGAGGTTGCACATATTCTCTCAACTGTTCTCTTTGGAATAGGAAGTTGGATAAGAAGATGAGATTTATTATCTAGCAGGTTCAACCTTATAGTTTGGTGCGGTGCATCTATAATAGCTCCTCGTTGGTACATCCAATTCATATCTAGGATTACATCTATCTCCTGATTATGTAATATTATCATTGAGGTAGGAAATATATGCCCACCCAATTCTATAGGTACCTCATGCACCATTTCCTTAGTACACAGTCGTCCCTCGGGCGACTGAATAAAGAAATCCTCTTGTGTTCCCATAATTGGAATGTCATGCTTGGTAACAAAGGTGCGATTTACGAATGTATGCAATGCACCAGAATCAAATAACAGTACTGCTGGATGATTAGCAATAGGGAACATACCCATCATAACAGGTTCTCCCTCTGGAATTGCACTGGCTTGGGTGTAGAATACACGTCCTGTCTTCTTCTCACCCTTACCCTTCTGGACATTCAAATTATTTGTAACACCCAAATTTTAGAGATAACAAAATTGGAATAATTTAGATAATATATAATGACAAATTAAAATAATAATAAAATATGTTGGTGTTGCATTCATGCTGTTGCACTTAATTTATTTTGTGGTGTGCATTTATTTTATTTTGCTTTGACTTAGAAAATTTCTATTTGAAATAAGTTTTGGAAAATAAATAGAAAAAAAAAGGAAGACAGATACTTACCTGATAGGCCAGCGGCCCAGTGACCGACGGCCTGCTTCTTCGCGCCCGGGCCGGCCCAGCGACACAGCCGCACGGCCCAAGTCGGCCCAGTGCCGTAGCAGCTCCCTTCCCCCTCTCTTGAGCCGCTGACCGATGGACCCCACCTGTCAGACGCTCCTTCCATCTCGCGTAACCGAGCCGGTCACGACTCCATCGATGAACCGCAACCGAATCAGCGTATCCAAGGAGTCCCTTTCCAAATTGATCATGCCGCTATCCTATATAAGCTAGAACCGCATCTTTCATACCCTTTTTATTCGGATTTTGGGTTGTTTTTGCCCTAGCCATGCCTTGGAACCCTAGGAGCCGCGGTGGAGGCGAATTCGTCGACTACTTCGTGTTCTAGGCGCTGTAAGTTGCTCTACTAGCTTTAGTTCGTTGTTGTGACTCGATTTGTGCTTCCAATTTTGAAGTTAAGGCCTTGTAGTGCCCTTACCGTGTGTAGGAGCTTGGCCGTCCGCCTTACCGTGCCGCACGTCGCCCCCAAGCTATTCGAGCCTCCGTTTTCTTCCTAGGTGAGATCCCGATCGTCTTCTTTAGCTTTGGAAGCAAGTGGTTCGGTGATTGGTGTACTATAGCGTCTAGGCCATGAAAACGGTGAAGTCCGGCCATGGCGCCGCCGTGAGTTGGAGAAGAACGGCGGTAGCGCCGCCGGCTGCCTCTGGGGGGTGGATCTGGGCCGTCCGATCGTGAATCAACGGTCAAGATTAGAGCATACCGGTTCGCGGGCAATCTTTCTAAAGAGCCCCTGCATTTTCTAGTAAACAACCCGCGGTCCTTGGCGTATTCCAGGAAAATCCGTTTTCGCGTTTTGAAAGCGTATTTTCTTCCGGGTTATTCAAAAATACGTTTTCAGCAATTTACAGTTTTGCCACTAGGATTGTTTTAGTCATAAAATCTTCGTTTTAACTCCGATTTGATCCGTTCAAATTGCGTTAGGTTCGTATTTGCGAACTCTATCTGTTAGTATAGTTGTACAGTTAGTTTTGATAATTTATTTTTCGAGTTTATAATTAAGTATTTATTTATCGATAGGAAATCTTGGAAAATTCATAACTTTCACGTTTTAACTCCGATTTTGGTGATCTTTGCGTCTGTGTGATCGTAGAAACGTGTAGAAGAGTTTTATAAACTTTTATTACTGTTTTGTTACTGTTGGTGTACTGTTCTAATTATATCTATTTGTTTGCTTCGTGTATGTTTGATTGGATGCATGTATGTTGTTGATTGATGATCGAGTATAGAAGGTGAGCAGTACTTGGACGATTCGGAGTATTACTTTGAGCCAAGTCAGCAGTATTGTTTGAAGAGCTTTGATCAAGGCAAGTATAACACAGGACTATCCTTGCTACCTATTCATTGAGTTATCATACATATGCATATGCTTACCTTGACAACCTTAGAGATTATAACTTAGTGATTGTTATCTTGATTCCTTGTCAACCTTGGGAATGCATATGGGTAGCTATTGCTAGTGCTTAAACTGAGAACAATGATCTTGTAATTTGATTAATGGATTAAGCAATCAACCGTTAAGATGATTTTATTACTGTTAAAAGGGGGCTAGAGCATGTGTATTTATTTTGATGCTCTGGTTTCTCTCCATAAGGACTTATCTGTAAGTGATAACCGGGATATACAGTACAGCTGTGAGGGCTATATGGCTCTGGCTTTAGTTGTTCAAGAGACCTTTTCTAGCTTGTTAGTGGTTACCTTAAATGGCGTAAGAATGGCTTGACACGTTGGGTGTAGTGCGAGCCCCTGGCCTAGTGTGTATAGGCTGCGGTTGTTGTGCCACAGGGAAGGGGGGTTCTACATCTGCCTGCCGAGTGAATCTAATGGCCCTAATTTGTTAGACGAACTCTTGAGTGGCTTTATATGGTTTTTGGGTGTTTGGGCTTGATCTCCCCACTCATTTGGAAATCATGACTCACAGTGAAAGTGTACACCTCTGCGCAGAGTTAAAAACTGGTATACTAGCCGTGCTCACGGATACGAGCGGCCTTGGGGATTCTTATGGAATAGTTGATCATAACTGTTATATCATGCTTAACTATTGTTGATATATATTATGCTCATGTTAATGCTATTCGTTATCATTATTACAATTGATCATTGGTTCTTTAATGGGAAGTGGTTTATCTTGATGCTACTCCATTGCTAAATATATGATGACTAAAAGCTAACCGTAGTTAAACAGTGTCTAGCCATTTGAGCCTCATGAACTCTGTGTTATATTTGTTGAGTTCGACATGGACTCACTCTTGCTATTTCCACCATAACAGATGAAGATTATGAAGAAGATTATCATAATGAGTACTAGTCTTGGTGTCAACCAGTCAACCGTGTCCCTGTGTGGAGTTTCCGCTGGAGATTATTATTAGATATTATTATTTATCGTTCAAGACTATGTCTTAAGTATTTATTCGCTATGTAATAAGCACTGTGATGATACTATGTAATTTGTCTGCTTATGTGTGCGATCATGACCTGGGGCGCACATGAGTACTTTATGCATCCTATTTTTGTCCTTAAAAATGGGTGTGACAGATTGGTATCAGAGCCGTGTTGACTGTAAGACGCAAGCCTAGTTAGAATGGTCGTTGATAGCATCCATACTTCACTTAATTCATGCTTCCTCTTTTCACCTTGTTAATTACTAAAGTTTTATGCTTCCTCTACTTTATTCTATTGCGAAAATACATTGATTCTATCTAATCTATGTCTAAATCTTGTAGATGCCTCCTCATCCCCGTCTGTCAGCTGCACAGTATGTTGCCCGTTTCAAACCCCAGGAGCCAAATGAAGAGGGTGATCAAGAGCTATCTGATGCTGAATCAAGAGTTGGTGATACACCTATGGAGGATGTAGTTATGGGGGTGTACTACGAAGTTTCATATCATGGTTCCTAAGGCTGATGCTTTCTTCCATGATATGTTGACAAGAACCTTGGACAACTACTACTACGACTGGGAAGCTACTTTGGAGTATCGCAGTGCAGAGTATAGTCATCCATGGATAGATTCCTATTGGAAGACGGAGTTATGGGTCAAGAAAAGGGATCCTACCACTAAGGAGCCTAAGGTGGAGTCAAAGTTCATTACCCGAGTGAGCCGGACAACCGTGGAGACAAGCATGGAGGATGTCGCTTTCAATGCATTTGTTTACTACCATGGTCTACGCTCGGACAAGACGCTAAAGGGTGCACTTCGGCACTTTCCTTGTTTCTTGCATAACAAGGGAATTTGGACCGTGCCACTTGCAGATGATTCCTCCTTGACTTTACAAGCTACGGTGGCATTAGCTCGTGAATTGGCTCTCCATGAGTTGGACCTGAAGGATGAGTTGTTGAAGGAAAAAGAACTTAAGGAGCAAGCTTATAAGGAGATTGACCAATTAAGGGCGGAGTTAGGTCGTCCTAAGATTTATGAGAAGCTTAATTAGGAAATAGGAAAAACCCCTATGTAATAAGAACGATAGTAGTTGCGAGTTAATCTTAAGTTTGGATTGTTTTAAGAGTCAGTTTGTGGTGTGAACAATTGTGTGATTGATGGATTGTTATTATGATAATGTGTGATTTGGATCTTTGTAATGTGTGCTGGAGTTTTGTAGACATGCCTACAAGTTCCATGGTTAAGAATATTAAGTTTGATCAATATATATTAGTGAATATGAGGTTAACTTAGTTCTGTCCTTTGCTGATTTTTAGATCAGTCTGGGATGTTTTAGAAATAACTTAAAATCCGTTCATGGGAAATTTAAGAAATTTTACTGGGAATAATTAGACTTCTATATCTTTCCAATCCCACAAGAATCACCTTAATATCTATTATGAGTTAAGAGATATACCTGTTTCAAGTTGGAGTTACTGCACAGTCTGGAATTCGGGAACAGTTTTTGTTAAGTTCAGTTTTTGACCAATTTATTGACAGAATCAGAAAAAGTGTTGTGAATACGAGTTGTAGATAATTTTATAAGCTTTCCAACCATGTAAAGATCATCTGATTTGGACGTCTGTAGCTCGAGATATGACAGTTTTACTGAGTTGCTGAAATTGGAGTTTGCCCAGAAAATCAGATTTTGTTTATCTATTGTATACATCATCTCGGATTGTACTGAATTTCATCTTCTGTGTTTTGGAAACAGATGTCAGGCAGAGGTCGTGGCAGAGGTCGTGGGGGTGTTAATCCACCCGTTACTATGGAGGAACTCATGCAAACTCAGAATCAGCTGATGCAGATGTTTATGCAGCATATGCAGAACAATCCCCCTGTTGGAGGACCACCACCTGTTCAAGTAAGGGATAAGCGTGGAGAATTTTTGAAGGGACGCCCTCCAGTGTTTTTTCATGCTGCTGATCCTTTAGAAGCAGATGATTGGGTGAGGGCAGTGGAGAAACAGCTGAATATCGCCCAATGCAATGATATGGAGAAGATGTTGTATGCATCTGGTCAGTTACAAGGGACAGCTCAGACTTGGTGGGAGTCGTACCAGGCTGCACGCCCTGACAATGCTCCTCCTATCACTTGGAATGAGTTTGTTAGAGATTTTCGGGCTCGTCATATTCCTGAAGGTATAATTGAGCTGAAGCAGGAAGAATTCAGAAACCTGAGGATGGGACAGATGAGCGTGAGTGAATATCATGACAGGTTTACCCAGTTGGCTCGCTATGCTCTCAATGAAGTTAGGGAAGATGCAGACAGGCAGCGTCTTTTCTTGAAGGGAATTTATTATGATCTTCGCTTGCAACTGAAGGGGAATAGCTATGCTAGTTTTCAAGAGCTGGTGAACAAAGCTATTGTGCTTGATAATGAGCGTAGGGAGATGGATAGAAAAAGAAAGATGAAGGTGCAAGGCTCAGGAAGCAACAACCGTCAACGCACAAATTCTCAGCATGGTTTTCATCAGAAGTTTCAGGGACCGGTTAGCCAGTGGAATCGCAATTCAAATCAGAGGTGGTCCCAAAATTGGCAAAACAATCAGTCGCAACAGCGTTCATCATATCCACAGCGTCAACAGTATCAGCAGACTGGGCAACAGACTCCTCGTACTGGAAATCCCAATGCTACCCCCATGAAGAATAGTACTCCCAGCACTCCTATTAGATGCTTTGTCTGTGGTAAAGAGAGCCATTTGTCTTATAATTGTCCTGAGAAGCAAAACCAACAGACTCCTCAGAGCCAGAAGAGCAACCAGAGGCAATCCGGTACTGGAAGGGTGAATCACGTGTCTTCTGATACAGCTCATAAAGCACCAGAAGTTATGATTGGTACGTTCAATGTACATTCCACTCCCGCAACTGTTCTTTTTGACTCTGGAGCATCTCATACATTCATATCCAATATTTTTGTTAAAATGCATAGTATACCCATGCTAGCTATGAAAGAACCTCTCTTAGTAAATTCACCTGGAGGTACCATGCAAACCAGTAATCGTTGTCTTCCAATTAGTATGGTATTAAGGGGGGTAGAGTTTAAGATAACTCCTATAGTGTTGAGAACATCTGGGATTGATGTGATATTGGGTATGGACTGGATGATGCAAAATCAGGCAGAGATTCAGTGTCAGCAGAAAGTGGTAGTTGTGACTGCGCCTAATGGAGATAAAATCAATGTGGATGTAGCAATGCAGAAGCAACCAACCGCGGTGGTGAATCAGATTGAAGATACTATTAAGGAGAATTCAGTGATTGAGGAATTTCCGGATGTCTTCCCTGATGAATTGCCAGGTATGCCACCTGACCGAGACATTGAATTTCTTATTGAATTATTACCTGGAACTGCACCTATAGCCAAACGACCATATAGGATGGGAGTAGATGAATTAGAAGAACTTAAGAAACAAATTAAAGAATTACAAGAAAAAGGTTTTATTCGACCTAGTTCATCACCTTGGGGAGCACCAGTTATTTTTGTTGATAAGAAAGATGGTGGTCAGAGGATGTGTGTTGATTATCGGTCGCTAAATGAAGTAACTATCAAGAATAAGTATCCTTTGCCCCGGATTGATGACTTGTTTGATCAGTTGAGAGGTGCTTGTGTGTTCTCTAAGATTGATTTACGTTCTGGATATCATCAGTTGAAGATTCGTGCCTCTGATATTCCAAAGACAGCTTTTACTACAAGGTATGGATTGTATGAGTATACTGTTATGTCGTTTGGATTGACCAATGCACCTGCATACTTTATGTACATGATGAATAAGGTGTTCATGGAATATTTGGACAAGTTTGTGGTAGTGTTTATTGATGATATACTGGTATTTTCCAAGACAGAGGTAGAGCATGCTGAACATTTGAGGTTGGTATTGCAGAAGCTTAGAGAGCATAAACTGTATGCGAAGCGAAGTAAATGTGAGTTTTGGTTGAAGGAAGTTTCTTTTCTTGGTCATATTGTTTCTAATGGAGGTATATCAGTGGATCCAGGCAAGGTGAAGGATGTACTGAATTGGAAACCACCTACAGATGTTAGCGAGATTCGCAGTTTCTTGGGTTTAGCTGGATATTACAGACGATTCATTGAAGGGTTTTCTAAACTTGCTAAACCTATGACATCTCTGTTAGAAAAGAATGCCAAATTTGTGTGGTCTGATAAATGTCAAGCTAGTTTTGAGGAGTTGAAGAAGAGGTTGACTACAGCGCCTGTTTTGGTTTTACCAGATTTGAGTAAGAAGTTTTCTATTTATTGTGATGCTTCTCGTCAAGGTTTGGGATGTGTTCTTATGCAAGAAGGCAGAGTTGTGGCTTATGCATCTAGACAGTTGAGAAAGCATGAGTTGAATTATCCTACACATGATTTGGAGTTAGCAGCTGTTGTTCATGCTTTAAAGATTTGGAGACATTATTTGATTGGACATAAGAGTGACATATACACTGATCATAAGAGTTTGAAGTATATTTTCACTCAGTCAGATCTGAATTTGAGGCAACGCAGATGGTTAGAGTTAATTAAGGATTATGATATTGAGATACACTATCATCCTGGTAAGGCTAATGTAGTAGCTGATGCTCTTAGTAGGAAGAGTTATGCCAATGAGATAAGAACATTGTCTATGACTAGTGAGTTATGTGCTGAATTTGAATATTTGAATTTGGGAATTGTTACTAATACAATGGAATTAGTGATAGAGCCTACTCTAGAACAAGAGATTTACAAGGGTCAGTTGAAGGATGAGAAACTAAAGAAGATAGCGGAGGATATAGTGATTGGTAAGTCACCAGGCTTTAGAATGGATGATAATGGAATTTTGTGGTTTGGAAAGAGGCTGTGTGTACCTGAGGATCAAGCTATTAGACAGGCAATTCTTCGTGAAGCTCATGAGTCAGCTTATTCTATTCATCCTGGTAGTACTAAGATGTATTTGGATCTTAAACAGAAATATTGGTGGGTTGGATTAAAGCGGGATGTGGCTGAGTATGTGGCATTGTGTGATACTTGTCAGAGGGTGAAAGCAGAGCATCAGAGACCTGCTGGATTGTTGCAACCAATGAAGATTCCTGAATGGAAGTGGGAGGAAGTTGGTATGGACTTTATAGTGGGGTTACCGCGTACTCAGAGAGGTTATGATTCTATTTGGGTGATAGTGGATAGGTTGACTAAAGTTGCTCATTTTATACCAGTTAAGACTATATACCATGGACCAAAATTGGCAGAGTTGTATATGGAGAAGGTAGTATGTTTGCATGGGGTTCCAAAGAAAATTGTATCTGATCGAGGATCGCAGTTTACGTCACACTTTTGGAAAGCTGTACATGAATCTTTGGGAACCAAATTGAATTTTAGTACAGCCTATCATCCACAGACAGATGGACAGACTGAAAGGACCAACCAGGTATTAGAGGATATGTTGAGAGCCTGCGCATTGCAATATGGAACTAGTTGGGATAAGAGTTTGCCTTATGCATAATTTTCTTACAATAATAGTTATCAACAGAGTCTTAAGATGGCACCGTTTGAAGCTTTGTATGGACGTAAGTGTAGAACTCCATTGTTTTGGGATCAGACAGGTGAATCTCAGGTGTTTGGTACAGATGTTCTTAGAAACGCAGAAGATCAAGTGCGAGTGATTCGTGAGAATTTGAGAGTGGCACAGTCTCGTCAGAAGAGTTATGCTGATAATAGGAGAAGAGATCTAGTTTTTGAAGTAGGTGATTATGTCTATTTGAAGGTGTCACCTATGAGAAGTGTGAAGAGATTTAACATGAAAGGTAAACTAGCACCAAGGTATGTTGGACCATTTAAAGTTATTGCTAGACGTGGGGAAGTTGCTTACCAATTAGAGTTGCCTGAGAATTTATCTGGGGTGCATGATGTGTTTCATGTTTCACAACTTAAGAAGTGTTTGCGGGTGCCTGAGGAGCAGATACCTTTGGAAGAATTGACTGTTAAGGAGGATCTTACATATGAAGAGTTTCCGATTAAGATTTTAGAGATTGCTGAGAGGGTTACTCGAAGTCGGGTTATTAAGATGTGTAAAGTGCAGTGGAATCGATATTCAGAGGCAGAGGCAACTTGAGAAAGAGAGGATGAATTGAGGAAATCATATCCGCAGTTATTTGAGTAAGCAGTCCAATCTCAAGGATGAGATTCTTTTAAGGGGGGTAGAATTTGTAACACCCAAATTTTAGAGATAACAAAATTGGAATAATTTAGATAATATATAATGACAAATTAAAATAATAATAAAATATGTTGGTGTTGCATTCATGCTGTTGCACTTAATTTATTTTGTGGTGTGCATTTATTTTATTTTGCTTTGACTTAGAAAATTTCTATTTGAAATAAGTTTTGGAAAATAAATAGAAAAAAAAGGAAGACAGATACTTACCTGATAGGCCAGCGGCCCAGTGACCGACGGCCTGCTTCTTCGCGCCCGGGCCGGCCCAGCGACACAGCCGCACGGCCCAAGTCGGCCCAGTGCCGTAGCAGCTCCCTTCCCCCTCTCTTGAGCCGCTGACCGATGGACCCCACCTGTCGGACGCTCCTTCCATCTCGCGTAACCGAGCCGGTCACGACTCCATCGATGAACCGCAACCGAATCAGCGTATCCAAGGAGTCCCTTTCCAAATTGATCATGCCGCTATCCTATATAAGCTAGAACCGCATCTTTCATACCCTTTTTATTCGGATTTTGGGTTGTTTTTGCCCTAGCCGTGCCTTGGAACCCTAGGAGCCGCGGTGGAGGCGAATTCGTCGGCTACTTCGTGTTCTAGGCGCTGTAAGTTGCTCTACTAGCTTTAGTTCGTTGTTGTGACTCGATTTGTGCTTCCAATTTTGAAGTTAAGGCCTTGTAGTGCCCTTACCGTGTGTAGGAGCTTGGCCGTCCGCCTTACCGTGCCGCACGTCGCCCCCAAGCTATTCGAGCCTCCGTTTTCTTCCTAGGTGAGATCCCGATCGTCTTCTTTAGCTTTGGAAGCAAGTGGTTCGGTGATTGGCGTACTATAGCGTCTAGGCCATGAAAACGGTGAAGTCCGGCCATGGCGCCGCCGTGAGTTGGAGAAGAACGGCGGTAGCGCCGCCGGCTGCCTCTGGGGGGTGGATCTGGGCCGTCCGATCGTGAATCAACGGTCAAGATTAGAGCATACCGGTTCGCGGGCAATCTTTCTAAAGAGCCCCTGCATTTTCTAGTAAACAACCCGCGGTCCTTGGCGTATTCCAGGAAAATCCGTTTTCGCGTTTTGAAAGCGTATTTTCTTCCGGGTTATTCAAAAATACGTTTTCAGCAATTTACAGTTTTGCCACTAGGATTGTTTTAGTCATAAAATCTTCGTTTTAACTCCGATTTGATCCGTTCAAATTGCGTTAGGTTCGTATTTGCGAACTCTATCTGTTAGTATAGTTGTACAGTTAGTTTTGATAATTTATTTTTCGAGTTTATAATTAAGTATTTATTTATCGATAGGAAATCTTGGAAAATTCATAACTTTCACGTTTTAACTCCGATTTTGGTGATCTTTGCGTCTGTGTGATCGTAGAAACGTGTAGAAGAGTTTTATAAACTTTTATTACTGTTTTGTTACTGTTGGTGTACTGTTCTAATTATATCTATTTGTTTGCTTCGTGTATGTTTGATTGGATGCATGTATGTTGTTGATTGATGATCGAGTATAGAAGGTGAGCAGTACTTGGACGATTCGGAGTATTACTTTGAGCCAAGTCAGCAGTATTGTTTGAAGAGCTTTGATCAAGGCAAGTATAACACAGGACTATCCTTGCTACCTATTCATTGAGTTATCATACATATGCATATGCTTACCTTGACAACCTTAGAGATTATAACTTAGTGATTGTTATCTTGATTCCTTGTCAACCTTGGGAATGCATATGGGTAGCTATTGCTAGTGCTTAAACTGAGAACAATGATCTTGTAATTTGATTAATGGATTAAGCAATCAACCGTTAAGATGATTTTATTACTGTTAAAAGGGGGCTAGAGCATGTGTATTTATTTTGATGCTCTGGTTTCTCTCCATAAGGACTTATCTGTAAGTGATAACCGGGATATACAGTACAGCTGTGAGGGCTATATGGCTCTGGCTTTAGTTGTTCAAGAGACCTTTTCTAGCTTGTTAGTGGTTACCTTAAATGGCGTAAGAATGGCTTGACACGTTGGGTGTAGTGCGAGCCCCTGGCCTAGTGTGTATAGGCTGCGGTTGTTGTGCCACAGGGAAGGGGGGTTCTACATCTGCCTGCCGAGTGAATCTAATGGCCCTAATTTGTTAGACGAACTCTTGAGTGGCTTTATATGGTTTTTGGGTGTTTGGGCTTGATCTCCCCACTCATTTGGAAATCATGACTCACAGTGAAAGTGTACACCTCTGCGCAGAGTTAAAAACTGGTATACTAGCCGTGCTCACGGATACGAGCGGCCTTGGGGATTCTTATGGAATAGTTGATCATAACTGTTATATCATGCTTAACTATTGTTGATATATATTATGCTCATGTTAATGCTATTCGTTATCATTATTACAATTGATCATTGGTTCTTTAATGGGAAGTGGTTTATCTTGATGCTACTCCATTGCTAAATATATGATGACTAAAAGCTAACCGCAGTTAAACAGTGTCTAGCCATTTGAGCCTCATGAACTCTGTGTTATATTTGTTGAGTTCGACATGGACTCACTCTTGCTATTTCCACCATAACAGATGAAGATTATGAAGAAGATTATCGTAATGAGTACTAGTCTTGGTGTCAACCAGTCAACTGTGTCCCTGTGTGGAGTTTCCGCTGGAGATTATTATTAGATATTATTATTTATCGTTCAAGACTATGTCTTAAGTATTTATTCGCTATGTAATAAGCACTGTGATGATACTATGTAATTTGTCTGCTTATGTGTGCGATCATGACCTGGGGCGCACATGAGTACTTTATGCATCCTATTTTTGTCCTTAAAAATGGGTGTGACATTATTGCTCTTACTCTGAGGTTGCAGTTGTTGCGGTACGGGAGCTCTTGGATAGTTGGGGTTGTACTGCCTTGGATACGAGCAGTCCTTTGAGAAGTGGCCTGACTTTCCACAGTTATAGCAGGGAAAGTTATGAGTTAGCGGGCTCTGAGTTCGAATGCCTGGGGCATTCGGCTGTTGTGGAAATTGCTGGATTGCGACACGACGGATAAACGTCTGTGGCCGAGCTTGATATTACGGTGGACGATAAGGAGGGCGGAAATGGTTTTGAGGGTGGTAGATAAACTTTTGGCACTTCTTAATGCCGCCTAATGAGCTGGACAACACCTGCTTCTTTTTCTTTGACTCTTTATGAATACGGGACCTCTCTTCTGAAGCAATAGCGACATTGACTACTTCATGATATGTAGCATTGTAACAGGTGGTCATCATTGTCTGAATCTTGGTATTCAAGCCCCTCATGAAACAACTTTTTTTCTTTGCATCAGTGTTCACATACTCGGTTGCATATTGTGACAAATGATTAAATTTGTCAACATACTGAAGAACTGTCTGGTTTCTCTACCTTAAAGAGAGAAACTCTTCTAACTTCATTGCCATGACACCATTGTTGGGCATTCTTAACGTCACTACCAAAAGTAGACTTAGTTTTCTAATTCTGATAACGGCGCCAAAAATGCCAAACCTATCCCTCATGCCACTTAAGCCAAGTTGTCATCCCCAGCATGACATGAGAGACGCGGTATTGAAATATGCATTTGCTCATCAAGATAAATAATAAAAGGGATCTGCAAGCGCACAGATTAATACCGATGTAGCATTTTAACCGGGAAGTATTCCAGGTATCGTTATTTATATTTTTACCACTGGGAAGGGATTTCTAAGTATCATGGTTGATAATGGAATGAGAATATGGAACTGAGTACACATCATTGCATGTATAACCGAGAGTATTTATCAATCTCTTTATACAGGTATAAATGTCACATTAAGTAAAGGTAAAGTGATAATGGTGACAAAGATAATTAATCTGATCAGCTAGCCACATATAATAATGATAAGCACCTCAACAGATATTCTAGCAAGTCATTAGCATGGAATTAGGATGAACTACAAAGATATTCCCTAAGTTATTATTAACTATAAAGTCTAGCATATCATAGTTAGTGCAATTATACTTGGCAATCATGGTGAGAAAAGACTATATCCATGCATAGTGAATATTAGCAAGGAAGATGAAGAACATAGCAATCACTCCCCTGTAATAGTGTTGCTCTGCCTGCCCTATACACGAGAGGGGGACTATATAAGAATCAATGAAGCTGTCACTATCGCGAACTACCCCACAATCCGGCATATAGGGTGCAATCGCAGATAAATACGGTATAGACACCACGTCTACACAATAATTATCATTCACCCACTGTACACATGGATAAACGCTATACGATCCTAGGCATGTATATAATTCCAATCTAACTAAGACAAGCATATAACTATGATAAACTAAGAACAATATAATTGCAAATATAATCAAGTAGAGCAAAGTCATAACCAATATATTGAAATAGAACAAAGTCATATTCATAATATTGAAGAACAATGATGAACAATTGAAGAACAATAGAGGAATTACCAAGAATCCTCTTGACAGATCCGGGAACCAATCGAAGATTGACTCCTTCTAGTTCTAATCCTATGTAGCTATGCTAACTAGAGATCTAGTTGATGTGGTGGCTCTAGGGCTTGATCAGAGGCTCTCCTCCTGAATTAGGGTTTGAAGTATGAGACGAGGGCCTCTCCTCCAGGGTCAGGGGCCTTGCTTATATAGCCCTTTCGGATGAATCTGGGCCGTTGGATCAAACCGACATTGATCGTGCGGTTTTCCTTGATCCTCTAGGTCGGTGGAGCATAATCCTCGAGGCGGAGCCTGATTGGCTCCGGGGCCAGGGCGGGCGCCCTAAGGACCAGGGCGGGCGCCCTGTGTCCGGCTCCGTTACGCCTCCCGTTCGTTCTCGTGGCTTCTGGACTCTTCTAGATGTAAGATAATTACGTGTTCGGTTAATATCCCGTCATTAATCCGACATGTGGGCCTTTCTTCCGTATTTCCTGATAATCCCCTGCAGAAATAGATAAACAGCAAAACTCGTGGAATTCTGTCAGATAAAACCCTAAGTCTAGGTGTTGGTTTCATTTGGATCCTTTTCTCTATTTATTTGATAGTTATAATTGATACTTAAGGACCGTCAACAAACTCCCCCAAGCTTACCTCTTGCGCGTCCCTGAGCAAGGAGAGACTCAGTAGTTGCTGAAATGCCTTTGAATTTTGACGGTACACATGCTTTCAAATAGAGTCTCATCTCTGAGTTAAAGTAAACTGTCAAGACTTAAAACTTACTCATTATACCTTTCACCATAGGGCTTGCAACCGTCACCTTTGTCTTGAGCGGTTAAAAGATAGAACAGTCTAGTCAAGCGCCATGTCTCTTATTCTTGATTAGCTATAGCTCTTGGAGTTTTTTGCAGATTTTCAAATAAAACTCAGAGATTCCTTGTATGACTCTCTCAGGTCTCTCTTTTGTGGTATTTCTGGATCCTCACCAAGGCAGTAATGATGTCTGCCTTCTCTCAAAGCAAAGTATGTAGTATTTGTGGTATAAGGCAGAGTGACATTGCCTTCTCTCTCATCCTATTCTAATAAGGCTTTTGATATCTGGAGCTCATCGGTGGGAGATAAAGTATACATACTTACAAGACATTTATTGCATAGTCAAACCATGGATCCAGAGAAACAAGCCAATAAGTCAAATCAAGATGTACATGTGTGGCGAATAAATGGTGTATGGTGGTAGTGATGATAACAATGGTGAAAGTCTAATTCTACTTTTGCTCTTTTGAGGGGATACGTACCTTTCTTGCTTTCTAAAGCTCTTGAGGAGAATGAGGTGCTCTATATTTTCTCTCTCTCTTTTTTTTTCTCAGGTGGGCATCTTGTACCCCTAATTCTACTGTCGGACACTTGTCCATTTTTACCTCTCTTCTCATATTTTTTCTTTTTTTTTCCATCGAGGTTCCGAGCACTTGCTCCTTTTTATTTCCTCGTATCTTTTTCTTTTCGAGGTTCTGGGCACTTGCCCCTTTTTATTTCCTCGTATAGAGCACTCATCTCCTTAGAACAATATAGCAAGTGGTAGTAACCAAAATAGCTTGAGCATTTATTTCACAGGGGATAACAAGAATGGGAAAATATTTTTGGCTATTCTCTCCCGGATTAGGAGTAGAATAATTTTATGTGGATCTGGAGATGAGAATGAGTGGATATATGTGGATGCGTACTTCCGGAGTAGAAGCAGCATGTATGAGTGATCGTGCAAGTGAATCTTGATTTTAACCGCATGACAAGCTCCTAAGGGTCTACACAGCTTGACTACACTCAATGCTCATAAGCAGTAAAAAGTAAAGGTATGGCTTAAAGTCTAGCAAGCATGTATGTATGGTTGTGGTAGGAACTTAAACTCTCATCATACAGGAACTCATCATGTAGCATTTTAAGATTTTCAAAGATAAAATTCTCCAGAATTCTAGCATCTCTAGGAATAGATAAACAGCAGCTCAACCTTCCCATATCATATCCGTTAACAACTTAGACTTTAGATCAAGTTCTCTTCCCACAAGTTCAGGTTTAGAGCAAGCTTTAAATGATAACAGTTATGTCTAAACTTAGAGAGAGGACTTCAAATTTGAAAGTTAGGCAAAGCAACTATTCATCATATCCATGCTAGAGTTTTATTATTATCTAGATTCAGTTTAGCATAGCCACTTTATTTATTTATTAAAACACACTAAGCAAAAGATATAGGTATATATATATAAGCACAAAATCTTTATTTGGTTTTTTTTTCATAGTTATGTATATTTTTATTTTTATAGGGTAGAAGTATATATAAATATAAAGATAAAGATAGAAATACTTAGCAAGATAATGGGGGTGCTCTCCCCCAAGCTGGATCTTGACATAATCTCTTCTGATGTAGCTAGCAGATGGCGGAGGTGTATTTGAAAGTCGGCAGCACCCTGACAGCGATTAGAATGTCCTCTGTCTGCTAGTCTCCTTGAATTCTGTGAAACTCAAATAGACAACAAAGCTTTGTGGAACTGATTAAGTGTTAGCATAAATATCTAGCCTTTATCATGCTGAGCCTCCTTGATTTTTTTATGTTGTTTTTTTTTCTTTTATAAAGCAGAAGAAAATATTTATGTATTTATTATATATATATATATTTTATGCCACCACAGTGAATGTACTTATGGGTTTTATGCCACTCGCATACTCACATGGGGCTTTAGGGTTTTTAACATTTTTATTTTCTTTTTAAGATAGTATGAATATAATTAACTAAGCAAACTATTTAAGATAAAGTAAATAATTAAAAAGGAAAGATAACTACCAAGTTACCTCTTGGCAAGGCGTTCGGTGTTTTTAAGTCCTCCGAATGGGACTCTTATTCGTTCAGTCGTCCTGGGACTTGGTGGATGGCGTAGTCGGTGGTTCCGGCGGCGCCTCCTCTTCATGTACAACTGTCTTTTCTTTCCATACCTGTCTCGGTGCTTCGGTCTCCTTAGGACAGTGTTGGTTGAGTGGTATGTCTTCAGATCTTACCACTTCTCCTTCATAATCTGCCCATCCGTCCTTGATGACCTGTTGCTTCTGATTGTGGTTACGCCGCCTTCTTCTTGTCCTGACCTGCTTGGATTCTTCAAATACATAGTTAGGGTCAGTAAAGTAAAGACGTACCTTCTCAGAGGGGAAGTGCATGTGGACTTCTCCAGTTCCAATGTAAATGATTGCTTTGACAGTACTAAGGAATGGTCTTCCAAGGATGATGGGTGGATCGTATTCATCTTCTCCCATGTCAATAACCTGAAAGTCTGTATGGACAAAGTGATCGTCTATCTTGACAGGGACGTCAGTTACTGTACCTTCGACCTGTCGGAATGTCTGATCTGCCATCTGGAGCTGAATATATGTTGGGTTTAAGGGCATGGTTCCGAACAGAAGTTCATAGGTGACCTTGGCCATTATGTTGACGCCCGACCCAGTGTCGCAAAGTGTCTTGTAGAAGTGGGACCCATTAATGGAGCAATAAATGCTTGGCATACCTGGGTTGTCCTTCTTAGGCAAGAACGGTGACTTGAGTTGGCGATCTTGACCTTTGTGCACGGCAGTGACCATCTTAGCTGTCTCGGTCCATACTTGCTTCTTGCTCTTGTTCCTCCTGTTGGTCCTCTTCCTTGGTTCATATTGGGGTTGCTCTGGGATTTGTGCGGTCTTGTTCTTGAAGGAAAACGTTTCCTTCCTCCCCTTGATGTAGAAACTGATCTTGGCAGCACTAGCATAGATGACAGCTCCCACGGTGTTCAGGAATGGTCTCCCTAGGATGACGGGAGCCCTCTCATCAGAACCGGTCTCTATCACTACGAAGTCTGCTGGAGCGTACGAGGAACCCACTCGGACACAGATGTTCTTCAATATTCCTCTCGGGAAACTCAGTGTCCTATCTGCAAGCTGCGAACACATGGTTGTTTCTAATAATGGTTGTGAAAAGAGTTTTTCATAGAGTACCCTGGGCATGATGTTGACGCTGGAGCCAAAGTCACAGAGTGCTTCTGGAAAGTCTCGCATGCCGATGGAGATCGGGATGACGGGGCGTCCTGGATTGCCTCTCTTGACCGGCAGACGGTCAGTACTTACTTCCACGATAGGATTACTCCAGTAATCTCCTGCATCAAACATGTCTACAAGATTTGCAGATTCTAGTCCTTCCGGTTGTGATGGTATACCGGGGTTAGTAGCAGGAACAGCAGCAGCTATTTGATTCAACTGAGATTCAATCATTTTATTAAACCTAATCTGGTTCTTGATGGCAGTAGAAAAATTATCCATTCTATTATTTATATTTTCTAGTATTTTATCATTAGATGCCAATTTCTTAGACAGGTTATCCATTAGCTTTCCTTGGTTGGATACTAACTCTCTCAAAGGTGGATAATTATTATTATTATTGAAAGAATTGTTACCTTGGTAATTACCTGAGTAGTTAGGCCTCTGTTGATTCCAACCTTGATTCTGCTGAGGACGGTTGTAGTAGTTGTTGTTGTTATTGATGTAGTTCACGTCCTCCAGCAACTCAGGACAGTGATTGCCCGAGTGTCCAGTACCTCCACACTCCTCACAAGTTATGTGGGAGTCGTAGACGTGCATGACTTCTTTCTTTTCTCCAGCTCGATCATCGAGCTTCTTCATGAGTAGGTCTAGCTTGGCAGACAGCATGTCTACCTCCTTGAGCTGGTGCATACCTCCACCTCTCTTGCGTGTCTGAGTTCTTTCTTCATTCCAACCTTGGTTGGATGCCATCTTCTCCACAAGAGCTGTGGCTTGAGGTATGGTGAGTGATAGGAATGCTCCTCCAGCTGCAGCATCCATGGTTTCACGGGCACTGTTAATGAGCCCATGATAAAATGTCTGCATCAGTAGCCAGCTTTCCATTCCATGATGGGGACATTCTAGGATGTAGTCTTGGAAACGCTCCCATGCTTCTGGAACGGATTCATCATGTTGTTGCTGAAAACTTGTAATCTTCCCACGGAGAGCATTGGTCTTGCCCATGGGAAAGAATTTGGCCAGAAAGTTCGTGGAGCAGAGTGCCCACGTAGTGTTCTTCTCCTTTGTAGTGTAGAACCACTGCTTCGCTCTTCCCAACAGTGAGAATAGGAAAAGGCGAAGTAGTATGGCGTCTCTGGGGACTTCAGCCATGGTGAAAGTGCTGCAGATCTCCAGGAAGTATTGAAGATGAGCACTAGCATCTTCGTGTGGCTTCCCACAGAACTGGTTAGCTTGCACCATGTTGATGAGCCCAGGCTTGAGCTCAAAGTTCTTGTCGATGGCCGCGGCAGGTCCAGTGCGGATGTTGTCCGTAGTGGGAGCTGAGAATTCGCGGATCGTCTTGTTCGTCATGGCTTCGAATTCAGTCGACAAATTCCGGATGAAACTTCGGCGGTCTTCGGATTTGGATGAAGCTTTGTGCTGAAGTGTTGACGATGTCTTCTTGAGCTTGGCTCTTGTTCTTCTGAATAAGGCTTCGGGATCGTCAACAAAGTTGTCTGGAAGATGTCTTCTATTCATGCATCACCCTGCAATAAATAATCAAAATGGAAAATACAGGGGTAAAACTGTATAAGAGAATTGATAAGCTCGATCAGATTAGTGATGCAAATGATGACTCAAAGTTCCGTATTCATTCCTACTTAGTAATCAACCTTCCCCGGCAACGGCGCCAAAAATGCTTGTTGGGCATTCTTAACGTCACTACCAAAAGTAGACTTAGTTTTCTAATTCTGATAACGGCGCCAAAAATGCCAAACCTATCCCTCATGCCACTTAAGCCAAGTTGTCATCCCCAGCATGACATGAGAGACGCGGTATTGAAATATGCATTTGCTCATCAAGATAAATAATAAAAGGGATCTGCAAGCGCACAGATTAATACCGATGTAGCATTTTAACCGGGAAGTATTCCAGGTATCGTTATTTATATTTTTACCACTGGGAAGGGATTTCTAAGTATCATGGTTGATAATGGAATGAGAATATGGAACTGAGTACACACCATTGCATGTATAACCGAGAGTATTTATCAATCTCTTTATACAGGTATAAATATCACATTAAGTAAAGGTAAAGTGATAATGGTGACAAAGATAATTAATCTGATCAGCTAGCCACATATAATAATGATAAGCACCTCAACAGATATTCTAGCAAGTCATTAGCATGGAATTAGGATGAACTACAAAGATATTCCCTAAGTTATTATTAACTATAAAGTCTAGCATATCATAGTTAGTGCAATTATACTTGGCAATCATGGTGAGAAAAGACTATATCCATGCATAGTGAATATTAGCAAGGAAGATGAAGAACATAGCAATCACTTCCCTGTAATAGTGTTGCTCTGCCTGCCCTATACACGAGAGGGGGACTATATAAGAATCAACGAAGCTGTCACTATCGTGAACTACCCCACAATCCGGCATATAGGGTGCAATCGCAGATAAATACGGTATAGACACCACGTCTACACAATAATTATCATTCACCCACTGTACACATGGATAAACGCTATACGATCCTAGGCATGTATATAATTCTAATCTAACTAAGCCAAGCATATAACTATGATAAACTAAGAACAATATAATTGCAAATATAATCAAGTAGAGCAAAGTCATAACCAATATATTGAAATAGAACAAAGTCATATTCATAATATTGAAGAACAATGATGAACAATTGAAGAACAATAGAGGAATTACCAAGAATCCTCTTGACAGATCCGGGAACCAATCAAAGATTGACTCCTTCTAGTTCTAATCCTATGTAGCTATGCTAACTAGAGATCTAGTTGATGTGGTGGCTCTAGGGCTTGATCAGAGGCTCTCCTCCTGAATTAGGGTTTGAAGTATGAGAAGAGGGCCTCTCCTCCAGGGTCAGGGGCCTTGCTTATATAGCCCTTTCGGATGAATCTGGGCCGTTGGATCAAACCGACATTGATCGTGCGGTTTTCCTTGATCCTCTAGGTCGGTGGAGCATAATCCTCGAGGCGGAGCCTGATTGGCTCCGGGGCCAGGGCGGGCGCCCTAAGGACCAGGGCGGGCGCCCTGTGTCCGGCTCCGTTACGCCTCCCGTTCGTTCTCATGACTTCTGGACTCTTCTAGATGTAAGATAATTACGTGTTCGGTTAATATCCCGTCATTAATCCGACATGTGGGCCTTTCTTCTGTATTTCCTGATAACCCCCTGTAGAAATAGATAAACAGCAAAACTCGTGGAATTCTGTCAGATAAAATCCTAAGTCTAGGTGTTGGTTTCATTTGGATCCTTTTCTCTATTTATTTGATAGTTATAATTGATACTTAAGGACCGTCAACAACCATCTGGGATGTAACGTGCTCTAAAAGCATCATGAAACTCTTGCCAAGTGATACGATGGCCAGTGGGCTATGCGGCGACCAGATTCGCCCACCACGCCCCTACAGCACCCCTAAGCTGCTGTGCTGCAAACATGGGTTTCTGATATTCCGTGCACTGGAGAAGGTCGAACTTCTGTTCCATAGTTCGGAGCCAGTCATCCGCCTCTAATGGCTCATCGGCCTTTGAGAACACCGGTGGACGAGTATCGGTGAAATCCACATAAGTGGTTTCTCCTCCGTTGTTTCAGCCCCGACGACCCTGATTTCCATTCTGATTCTAGGCCAATAGAGTAGTGGCATTGACCAGTGTTGCAATGGCTTCTGCCAGAGTAGGTAGAATTGGTGGGGGATTAGGAGCATTGTCCCCAGCCTGAGAAGTTCCAGTACCGTCCATCTGTTGTACATAAACCATGCTTATTTACGTTGCTTTATTGAATTAAAAAGCAGTTAGTACAATACCAGTACACACATCATACTTATCTTACATTATTTTTATTACAAGCTTGCCCACAAGCAAAGCAAACCACCCACTAAGGTTCTTAGAAAACAGGAACGACTACTATATTACATAACCATCTATCTCGCCACTTCATTCCTCATCATCATCACTGATCACTATCACTCCATCCTCATTCTCATGAGCACTTGTACTAGTGACGTGACTTGCCTCCTCTCCACTTTCCAACATGGGTTCAACTTCTTCAGGATCCTCTTCCTCATTATCCTCTCCACCAGGAACAACCACGACACCGACATCATCTTCTACCGCCTGGGGCTGATGATTAGGATTCATCAGGTCATGTAGCCTATAAACTTATTCATGCAAGATTGTATTGTACTGCTCTAGGTGTGCCACATAAAGCTCTAAATCTCGAACACGAGCCCTGGCTTCCGTCTCCTTTTCCAAGGACTCGTTCTGGCACTGCTTCCAAAAATGCATATTGCGCTTCAGTCGCTCTATTTCTGACGTAAGCCTTGCGACCTCTGCTTGTGAATCTGACTTCGGATTGCGACTACTGCTCGCTCCATCACCTCTGATTGCCAACTGATGACGAGGCACTCCTTGCAGACCAGCTCTCTTGCGAGGAGTCATCTTAACACGTGCCATCCTGAAGCAAGACAGAATTAGAAAGATGAGGACAGATGGGAGGGATCTGAAGGTTAGCATGAACAGGATTGAACCTTACTTAACCCAAACCACTTTAAAAGGGTAGGTAACGTAAGCAGGTTAATTAAACATGATGCATGCATCATACTTACGAACTAACAGAAAAGTTTAACACATCCAATAACATTTGTAACATAGGGCAATATAACATGATACTTCACTACGAAGCTTTAAAACATGATCTAAAGAAACTACAAAGAGTGGATTGAGATAAGCCAGAAGCAATTTGGACCAAAATATCAATTTAAAGTTGTTCGATCCAAATCGTTTTGAAGTTTTGTAAAGTAATACAATAATAACTCCAGTAATTATGGCTCCGATACCAGCTGTCACAGAACCTCCTAATTATGATAGCCCACATGTACCTGTCATTGTCATAATAACCTTTGACAGCAGTACTTATGTTCCTCATAACTTAAAAGGTCTCCTATCCTCCGAACAGGATCTAATCACAGGAGTATTGCAATATTACAACAGTTTATTTAAATTACCATCAGAGTAAAGTAGCGGAAGTCTTACAATAACTTAAGTTTACAAACCACAATTTCCAAATTTCAAACCTTAAGTAGCATTATTACAAACCGGTAGTAAGGAAGTATCAGTAGTAACTTTATTACAACACACAAACGAAGTGCCTTGCCCAGAGGCCACACAGCCTACTCGTCGTCACTTTCTTCAACCACAACGGTCATGCAACAAGCCTCAAAGCAAACTTGTTCATGAACCGCACCTACAACAAGGGGTTTAACAAACCCTGAGTACAGGAGTACTCAACAAGACTTACCCGACTAAGAAAAAGACACCAAAAGCATGCTAGCTTTAGGGAATCAAGGTACGGGTATTCAAGAATCAAAATTTCTTTTACAGAAAAGCTTACTAATTAAGTCCTTACCTTCAAGATTTTATTTTTATCATTGATGGTTCATTAACCAATTCTAAGTGATCCTAATCTAGATCAAAGTGATCCTCATCAAAATTCTTTTTGATTCATTCAACATTTCCATTTCTTAACTACGATGCAAGACAGGCGATCGAGTCTCCATAACCGAGGAGCAACGACGATTCGAATCGATTATACCTAGCTGGGGATTCCTAACCTCATGACATATGTAGAACCCAATCTTGCATATGCCAACCTTTATTTAGATCTCCCAAGACCAGAACGTGTCCATCGCCACCCGAGAGTACAATACTCCTCGAACCCGGTCCAATTCTAGCCCCGAGGGTACACGCTACTCCCGCCATCTCTTCACTCCTAGTGCGAGATTAGACGTTCTCGAAATAGAATCACTAACATCTTGGGCTTACCTAAAGCATGAGGCTAGTTCAAAAGTCTCGAAAACACTACATTGAGACTCCTTTCTCCATGCAAGTTAGCAGTGGCCAAACCACCCGCCCGATCTTCAAGTCCATTCTTATATTCCATTATTCATTAAGTATGCCATCATGGCCATGTAAACATTTCATTTAAAAGCCTAACTCATTAAGCATAGCGAAGCATACTATGCATTTTCAAAAAAACAGGTATCAAGGGTGATATCACAATAATCAAGGATGATAATGCAGCAATTGGATTATCACTCAATTCCTAATTACTTAATGCAGTAAACTATAGTACCAGTGATAAAGATTTGTAAAAACTCAAGGAAGGTTTAAATTCACCGGGGCTTGCCTGGCTCTAACGAGACGACTAACTCGGGCTCCCCAACTCCGACGTCCGATCCAAATCCCACCGGCAACTGCTCTTCTTCGGAGACTTGCTCAACGACGTCGACTTCTTCGAAAGTGGGAACTACACGAGCATATGACATGTTTCAACATGATGCGATGGTAAACATGATGATTAATAATGATATGCCATGGTTAACGACTCAAGTACAACTTTCCTTCACGGTACAGTCGCAAAACAGTAAAACCTACTAATTAATAGCGATAATTCAGCAACACTACGACCTCTTAAAGAACATGCTACTAATGAGCTCAATCATGTAATTAAGGCGCCAAGGATCACCAAGAATTAGTGACCCAAGGTCATCACTCAATCAAAAGGGCACACAACACTTAAAGTTATCAATTTAACATTTATTTAAACACTTAATTAATTAAGGCATAATTAACAATAAATCAAACCTCATCTAATTGAGCTTAAACTTTTTATATAGATTAATCATGGCCTAAAACAGTGTCACAATGAATTTTATGATTTTTGGATTAATATTTTAATTACTAAAATTCCTGAAAGTTGCATTTAATATTTAATTGTGTTAATTAAATAACTTGCAAAAAGTAATCAAAATTGGCATTTGATATTTTTCCTAATTATTTTACATCTTGAAAAGCTTACACAAAAAGTTTCACTATTTTTGGAGCTCTATAAAAAATTCTAGTGAAATAAACAAATACTGAAAAAGAAAAACAAAACCGTCGATCGGGCCGCTTCTCCTCTTTCCTGGCTTGGCCCGGCTATGCGCGGCCCACCCACGTGCTTGCCTGCGTCACCCGCTCGCGCGGCCCAGCAACGCGGCCTGCCCGCGCGCGCGCTCGCTCGCGCTCTCACTCGCTGATAGCTCGGCCCCGCCTGTCATCTCCCTCCTCCGCTCTCGCCTTCTCTCCCGCGGCGATGGCACGGTGGCCGGCCGGCAACCATGACATCGGTCACTCAACCAACCTGTCCAACATGATCTACTCCTCATCGCGAATCTCACCGAACCACTCAAGCGACCACAAACGTCCCAGAGGTAGCACCTCATCTGCCATGGCGGCACGGTGATCATGGCTCACGGCGTCCCGGCGATCCACGACGGTAGTGACTAAATTGAAAGCACAATAAGCAACAGGAGCTCACAGTGAGTGCAGTGAAGCAACTAGGAGGCGCTGGGAGGCGGTGGAGAGGGTTGGCCACGTGAGGTGGCTCGGTGGCGCTCGGTCACCGGCGTTGGAGAAGGAAACGGTGGTGCGGGCGATTCGGGCGAAATTGGGCTAGTTCAGGCGAACAAAGAGATGCGCGAGGGTGAGGCAAACTTAGTGGAGTGGTTTGCGTGGCTGATGGCGGCTCAACGGCGGCAGCAGTGAGCGGCGGAGCTAAGCGGTGGCGATGGCCAAAAACAGAGAAGAAAAAGAATGGCGGCGTGCTCGGCTTTTTATAGGGGTCACCAACGGCGCTAGAAGGTGCGCGCACGGACGAGGTGGCGATCGAGCGCCCGCGGGAACGACCTGGAAGTAGCCCGGCGGCTCGCCAGTGCCCATGCCGCTCGGTGCCCGGCGGTGATTCGTCGGGTACTGTAGCTCCCCCCAAACTTTTCAATTTCAAACTGTTTTTGCCAAAATACTCCCAAAATCATGCATTAACTTGAAAAATTCTCAAAATATGAAATCTTCATAATTTCAAGCTCTACAAGTTTTATATTGAACACTTTTTCAAATTCGAACTGGATTTTGAAATTTGAATTTAAAATCAAAAGGGGACACTTTTTAGGAATTTGGTAATTTAGAAATTACTTTGAATTTTATATTGAAACTTCAAAAACTCAAAGTTGTACATCTAGCCAAGACCTACAACTTTGCTATTCAAACCATTCTCAAATTATGCCTCCATTTTGAAATTTGAGTTTGGGGATGAAAAGGGGTCAAATTTGAAATTTGCTTCTTTTCAAAATTGCTCCACATTTTACACTAAAACTTTGAAAACTCAAAACACCAAAGTTGTATCCCTTGAAAAGTTCTACAAACTTGGTTTTAAACTTTTTCCCAAATTTTGCTTAAATTTTGAATTATTTCAAAAGAGGTAAAATCAGGGTTTTGGAATTTAGGGTTTTCGGAAGAATTTCAAATTGAAACTTGTTGCTACTTTAATTGGTGATTATTAGTGATCAAACCATCATCCAAGGGCATCATTGAGTCAAGCATCACATGGTTGACCAAATGCCACTCTTGGTTGACTAATTTAACTTTTGAAAATCTTTTAATAATTCCCTAAATTTGAATTTAAATTCGAATCGAAAAACTCGTGACAAGTTTTGGATTCCAATTCAAACTCAAACTTGAAGCTTCATTTTATGTGTTGTGCTTGAGTTCATACACTAGTGTGTAACACAGTCACACACCTCAAATTACGCAGGGCATAAACTAAGTATTTGCGGTAACATTAGAAATTAGGGTTTTCGGTTCGAGTCACACCACTGAGAAGCACATCCAACCTAAAAAGGTAAACTCATTTTAGTTAATGCATAACATGGTTGACCTAATCATGGATGTTTTGCGATGTAATATGATGACATGGCAGGTTAATTAGCCACTATAACACCTGAGGTGTTACACTGAACCTAATAAAGATGAGCCAACACTATGGCAGGCACCAAGGTAGTGTAACCACGAAAGCGACAACCACGGCGGCCAAGCAACCGCCGGAACCATGGCGGCAAAGCATCCGCCAGAACTACGCCCATCGACGCGGCAAAGCATCCGCGAATGGGGCCATCACGCTTGCAGCAGCAAAGCATCTGCATGGGAAGGGGCCTTAGCGACTACATGTGGGCAAAGCATCCGCCAGAAACGATGACCATCAACGCGGCAAAGCATCCGCGGATGGGGCCAACACGCTCTCAGCAGCAAAGCATCTGCATGAGAGGGGGCCTATGCAACATTGGCGGCAAAGCGTCCGCCCGAGCAACGACTGCAGCTACACCAACCACCAGCATGACAAACCAAAGTGAAGATCAACATGAAGCATGATCAGGCACAGTACAACGAACAAATGGGGACTTGGTGACGAGCCATAGGAGATTCTTCAACGACGCCTTTAGGAAGCGGGTGACGACCAAGGAAACCACCCTGGATGCCATTGTCGCCGGCCTTAGAAGCTTCTAAAACAGGGCAAGTGCCTAGAATTTGGTGATGCTTGTGCAGCTACATGTGGTTGAACGACGACGCCCCCGGGGAGGTGCGTGGCGCTTGAAGCGTCACCGTCGTCTGCCTGGCCGAAGCCGGGCTGAGCTTTCACCCATACCACCATGAGGCGCACAGGCACCGCCGCGTCTAGGCCCCCAGGGCCAGCCAGCCGCACCGCAGGCATCGGCAGCCGGAGCAGGAGCACGGGCGCGGGTCCTCCACAGCCGGGGAAGCAGACATGGCCAGCAGGCACCTCGCCTGCTGGCGCCCAAGACATCGCGGCCGGCCGCTCGAATAGGCCATGGACGGGCCACGCCGACCGCCGCCGCGGAGGGGGGGGTGGGGGATGGCTGGGCCGCCGTCGGATCCGGGGCCTGAGGGCCCGAACCAACCTCGGAGCGCACCGGACCACTGGAGGAGCACGACGTCTGAAAGCCACCAGAGAAATCCACCAACCTCGGCCGCCGGAGCAAGGGGGGAAGCCAGGCGCCACTAGACGCCAGATCGAAGCCACAGGGGCCCGGATCCGGCCGGCCGCCGAAGACGCCGAAGGGGGTAGGGTGGAGGGGGCGTGAGGAACGGGGGGTGGAGGGAGGGGGAGGTGCGGACGGAGCCCCTTTTAGGGCCACCGCCGCTAGCTGCCACCACGGGCCGAAGGGCGGTGACAGCGGCTGGAGGGAGGCTGGGGAGGGGGGGAGCCCGGCGACGGCGCGGTCGCCCCCGAGTCTCCCGTTTGGTGCTGTGGGGGCGCTCGGGGGAAGGAGATAGCTTACACTTTTTGCCAAATACTGGTCTCACTATTAATGAATGGAATTTCACGTATATGGTGTTGAATCGAGGACTTTTGCTACCAAAGGGATGTGTGGAAGTTAAAGGGAATAATAATATTGGCCACTACTTTAGAACAAAATGGCTTCGGAAACGGTGGTCTTCTTTGATGAGGACTTCAACACCAACGATGCATCCACACCGATACCAGTACCTCTTGCTGGTCCTCTTACTCGTGCTCGCGTTCGTCAACTTAATCATCAAGTGAGTTCCTTCTTGAGCTCCTGTCCATCATGTTTAGATCTTGGAGACACGTGCACTCTTGTTTTGATTAGGAATCAGGGAGAAGACCGAAAGGGAAACGGACTCGCGTTGGCTGGATTCAGACTGCAGCACAGCACCAACTTGTGATGACCGCCATGACTTCATACGGACTCCGATTGGGACATTCTAGCACTTGTTGGAAAGCTTATCAAGTCTACTTTCCAATGGATCCAACCTCATATCCATATCACGTCGGAGGCGCTTGCAGTCATTGTTTTATTGTCACATCCTTCTCTATCTGCGGTGCTGCGTCACCTAATTTTTGGGTTGTTGGCCTATGTATGAAGTTGGGTCCATTAGGGACGCGTCCTAGGGCTGGAGGACGACCCAAACACTGCCTTAATCGTCCTCTCATCTACTTATATGTCTTTAGAGCCGTCAGAACAGATTGGGTTTTGTTTTGATCAAGTTAGCCTTCGCTACTTGCCTGTAAACGCGCGTGCTGGATCAGCTGCCCGTCTACTTGTCTTCGGAACCCCACGTCATTGGAGATTGAGTTTGAAACCTTCATTTACATCTAGTAATTCAGTACTTGTTCTCTTGTTCTTGCGAGTTCTTCGATTGCTTGCAGGACGGGTGCCCTAGTGGCTGGTTGTCGCACCGCAAGATCACAGCAACCATTGGAGGTGGTGTATCGGTTGCCAAGGCGCAACATCCCTGGATCGTTGTAGTCGGACCGTGAACGTCATCTTTTTCCACCAATCGAGTTCGCCACGATCTCTCATCGAAAGATCGGCCATCAAACCCCAGCGGGTTCTTATCATTCTTACACCAACACTTCTAAATATATTTTTTGCGGATATGTTAGCAATATTATACTAATAGCAACAGCTAAGGAAATTGGGCAATCATAGGAATAATCCTGCATTTAGTGGACGAAGTATCTCTAGACTTGGTATATAAGCGGATGATACTATCGTTTACATGAGACATGGCCTTTTTTTGCGAACATGCTAAAAAAAATATATGTTATCATTAGATAAATCTCTGAACCTTCCATGTCCAGACCAGTCCAATTACAAATCGTCGAGCAGTCGTGTCTAACATCTATGATGCCCTCCATGCCAGATTTGATAGACACATCTAGCATGGCGAGCTCAGCTCCCTCAGTGCGACCAAGAAGACAACTTCAGTGTAGGTCTTCGAGCCGAGAGACATCGTGTGGGCATGGAGGTCAGCTAATATCTAGGTGTTGTGGTAAATTTGGAGGAGACCCAACCATGCTTAACTACTACGGCAAAGATGCACAACTGAGCAATATACGTCTCTACATGTTGCAAAGGGTGTTGTCAGCTATTGCCGTCGAACGTACCAACTGGTGGGGTCGGTGCAAGAGAGCTATGCAAGTGGATGATAATGACTTAGGCTCTCTTTAGAAGGGCTCTTCTAGCTCCAGAGCTCTGTGCTGCAATATCGAAGAGTCACAAATTGTAGCTTGTCCCAGCTTCACATTGATATTGGGAAGAGAGAAAAAAAAGTGGCTCCGTGATACAGTGCTAACTACGGTGACTCAGGAGTCAGGGCTAGAGCACCGAAAACCTATGAAAAACGACCTCTTAGGAGAGGATGTCACTTCTTAGAAGCGAATAACAACTTGTTGCAATTGTACGAACACTCATTTTGCTAGTATCATGTAACAATCAACTGTATATGCCTTTCTCTTTTTATTTATTATTGTAATAATAAATATATAGACACAGTTTAGTAGATCATAGAATCAGCGTGGTTGTTGCTTCTGCATGTCCTATTCCTCCTCTGCTTGATTCACTGACGGTTAGAGACTGATGAAAAGGAACTAACCGACTACTAACCGTTGTCAGTCAACAGGAGAGAGCCCCCGTAATCTCGGACTCGATCCGATCTTATGATGCATCCTTGTCGCTAACAAGGTGACAAAAGCATGGCCCTCGACGAAAAGCCATCTCCATCTACACGCGCGGCCGACCGAGCCTTCTGGGCGGCGAAATCGCCATCCGATCCCACCCATCCATGCTTTCGTTCGTTCTAGAACATGCCGTGGCCGATCCTGGATCTCCTGCCTCCTCTTCTCGCCCATCCACCCAACATGCTTTATAAGAAGGCCGCCTTGGCCGCCATGTTATTCCTCGTCAGTCGTCACTCGCGCGCCGGCCATCTCTTTCCGAGTAATCATCCGCTAGCGTTTGCTAAATTCATTCCTCCTACGTGCGTACGAGCTAGTAGAGTGCATGGCCATGGCTTCCTCCTCTGCATCAGCTTTCCTCCTGGCGGTCTCCCTCGCCGCTCTGCACTTCTTCTGCCGTCATGGGCAGGGTGCCGACGCCGGCAGCGGCAACGGCATCACGGCCATCTACAGCCTCGGCGACTCCATCACTGACACGGGGAACCTCGTCAAGGAGGCGCCTCCGGGCATGTTCGAGACCATCAAACACCTCCCCTACGGCGTCACGTTCGGGTACCCGACCGGGCGGTGCTCTGACGGCCTCCTCATGATCGACTTCCTGGGTATGTATGCATGTCTGACGTCATTTTACGGAAGCTGCTAAGCTCAGTACACAGTCGTGATCGCGACGACATACATTGATCTGATCGATCTGCTTTCGTGATCCACGCCTATATATGCGCAATGCATGGCATGGATGATGCAGCTCAGGACCTGGGTCTCCCGTTTCTGAACCCGTACCTGGGCAAGAACAAGAGCTTCGACCACGGCGTCAACTTCGCCGTCGCCGGAGCCACCGCCGTCGACCCGGCCGACCAGTACAACCTCACCGTCCCCGTGCCGGTCGCCTTCAACTCCCTCAAGGTGCAGCTCCGGTGGTTCAAGAACTTCCTCAAGTACACCTTCGGCACCGATCAAGGCAAGCAACCACTTCGTTCCTCCTCGATCGTCGACCCTTCTATCCTATCTCCCTCTCAAAACACACATTCTTTCATTGTGTGCGACTGCATGCAGAGATACGTAGACGGCTTCAGACGTCACTGGTTTTGGTCGGGGAGATCGGTGGAAACGACTACAACTACGCCTTCTTTCAGCACAAGCCGGTGGCCGAGGTGGAGAAGCTCATCCCGGGGGTTGTGAAGACCATCATCGACGCCGCCAAGGAGGTGCTGGACATGGGAGCCAGCCGAGTCATCGTCCCGGGCAACTTCCCCATCGGCTGCGTGCCGGGGTACCTGGCCATGAACGCCGCCAAGTCGGAGCCCGCGGACTACGACTCGGCGGGGTGCCTCCGGGAGCTCAACGACTTCGCCGCCAAGCACAACTCGCGGCTCCGGGGCGCCGTCGCCGACCTGCAGGCGTCGTACCCGGACGCCGCCGTCGCCTACGCCGACTACTTCGACTCATTCCTCACCCTCCTCCACAACGCTTCCACGCTCGGTACGCACGCACGGACGGCCACACACGGTCTCACACGCACGCGTAAGCGAATCGACACGTGTGCCGTGCCATTTGATGACGCATCTCTCCCTGTGTGCCATCAGGTTTCGACGCGGCGAGCACGCGCAAGGCGTGCTGCGGCGGCGGCGGCGGCGAGTACAACTTCGACTGGCGGCGGATGTGCGGCTTCAACGGCGCGGCGGCGTGCGCGGAGCCGTCCACGTACCTGAGCTGGGACGGGATACACATGACGCAGGCGGCGTACAGGGCCATGTCCAGGCTCATCTACCACGGCACGTACCTGCAGCCGCAGATACTGAGCTTCCCGGAGAAATACGGCCAGACGTAGACTCGCATCATCATCATATAATATATAGAATTTAGGTAGAAATACACCCGAAACTCCGGCTACAAATAAGGCTCCGAATGGTTCAGTTAGCTGTCTTGGTAGTACTACTAGGACCTGGGAGCGTCAGTCAGCTGTATCGGTATATGCTATGATCTCTGTACTCTTCAAGCTGTGAGCGAAATACACGTTGCAGGCTTCCAGCATCTAGCTGGTGCAGTCAGCTGCACTGCATCCATGATGAACACAGAATACAAACGTGTGTACCAGAATGGATGCAGAGGAAGAAACTGTCAACAAGGCATGAGTTGTCCATACCTTGTCCTGCTGCCCCTGCAGGTACTTAGAATTTTTTAATGGGATGGGATTTGTCACAAGAATCAAGGCTGGTTTCGTTCAGCAGATGAGGATGGCAGAATAGGCAATGGTGAAATATTTGATGGCAGAATAGGCGATGGTGAAATATTTACACTGATAACACATAGTTAAACTCAACATCATGGTGAACTATTTTTTATACAAAGCTCATTGAAAGTGGACAGCAGCATCGTCAAGTCTGGGTCTAGTTCAAGCTTCTTCCAAGCTTCCTCAAATTGTTGTCCCTTGCAGCTGCAACAGTAAACCCTTTACTATAAGAAACAGAAATATACAGGGCAAAAATGGAGGTGCATACAGCAACCTTTTCCTTGTTCATGTGGCACAACCTTTCCCTCAGGAGAACAGGGGAATGTTTAGCACAAAAGAATGAGAAGATAACGAGAATAAATACATAATCAGACCCGTCCCATAAATGAAATAATGTAAACTCTAAATTAAGTCCCGTTCTAATTAATCCCATTGCTGAGGTGGATACATTATCTTCAATCCGTCAAATAAAAGCTAGTGCAACATATATCGATCTGAAACACTGATTCCAAAGAGGTAAATAAAGTGAAAACAGCTATGCAAGCTAGTGGCACCTAGGGAGTAGAACAGCAGACAGCAAGACAGAATGCACTGGTTTAATGAATTACTCTGAACAAAATGGATTTTCAAAGAGCAAGCCTGATTGCCACTAAAGTAGGTCTTAATGTGCCACTATACATGTTCTGATGTAAAAACAAGAACTGTTACCAAAGGAGAGTTTCTTACTTCTGAAGCAGTACAAGTATCTCCAGGATATGATCTCGCATGACTTCACGGTTGCTCCTTGTTGCTGATTCTTTATATAATAGAACAAGCTCGTCCACCAGCCTATACACAAAAGAAGTGGATTTGAAGTTACTCATTAGTTAATAACGCATTATTCTGCCCTTGGATTAGGAACGTTTGATGCTATAATATAGGGAGCACAACAAGCTGAATAGTAAAAAGAAGACATATATCACAGCTTCTAATACCTCAAAGTATAAGGTGACTTCCTGATCCAGGTAAGCTTGATAATGGCATGGATTTGCTTTAAAGTCTGAAAAAATATTCATGGATAAAATACATATTAAAAAAATCCATAATCAATTAGGTTAACAAGATTCCATATCCTATAAATTGGTGACATTATCTGACAGGATCAACAATATGAAGATGTATTACAGTACTTTCTTTTAATGTTAATTAACAATCAAAACATGTTTCCCTACCAGAAGAACTGTCTTATCATCATCAGTATGCATCCATTGGAAAAAGAGTGAGAAAAGGCGGCGAAAATGTGCCAATAGGAAGAGGCCCATAGCATCAAAAACTGGCCCAATAAGGCTCAGCCATGCAACACGGCGCTCTTTATTTAGTGGCTGCCGTTCCAGGTGGCCCAACATCTCACTAAGCATTCGATCATACCTGGAACCAATTTAAACAATGAAGTTGAATAAAAGAAAGATAAGGGAGTTCAAGAAATATAAGCATATTTTGTGGATGTTCATACTTAGTCGAGCAAGATTTTGCAATGCAAGCATGAACTCGTATAGAATGCAAATATCAGCCAATAGTCAGTTCAATCACTTAATTATAGGTTGTGTTCTCCACAGCAACCGCTAACGTTTTACCTATAGGGTGCTCAGCAATGATTCTGTATCCCAATATAAGTACAACAAATGCTATATATCCCTTAAATATGTTAAACTTTTTGGTCCAAACCATTCAATTCACAAATATTTATTTTCACAAGCTAGCAGTGCCTATTTAAGCATAAGGCAATCATGATTCCCTGAGCCATCCTCCTCTAATTTTTGGTGCAAAATTTAAAAGGGATACCATAGTGCACAGTTCAAAAACTGAAGGAGCGATAGAAATACATGTTATCATATAAAAATCTGAATATCTACAGTCAAGTATAAACTCACAGAAGAATAGGTTTACCTATTTGGAACATGTAAGCTAGGAAGAAGACTTGATCACAACTGACTATAAAAGGAAAAAAGGATTTAAATTAGATAGAAACTTTACCAAGGGCTACGGGGATTGCTCCGCTGAGTGCATGTCAGCAACAGCACAGATACCTCAATAACCTGGTACCATAATTCGTCGTCCGCAGGAATGTTCTGACAGCAAGCATCAAGTATGGCATCTTCGTACAAACTTAATTCGGTTACTTTCACATTCTTCGCTATGTGTACCAAACTAACCATTCCCTGTACCTGTCAATTATATGGAACAATGTCCATCAATAGGGCCAAATCTTGAACAGTAATTAGAAAACAAAATTTAAATGAATGCTACTTTTATACAAAGTTGGCATTGGCACTAAAATACAGTCTACACTACTGTTATCCCAGTAGAGAAAATAACACTGTACCTTAACTTCTGGTGACCAATGATCCAAGGTTGTCAGGGCACATGGAATGACTAGCCAACACAAACCCCCAAGCTTAGGGTAACTAACCTGAAATACAAAAATAGAAACTGAAGTAAGCATCTCTATGCAGCCACATCATTGCTTCACTTACTGATACAGTTCTGCTGTTGCTTATGCTAGTAGCCTAGTACTACAAGTTTCCAGTGCAAAATGTTCTCATAACAGTACCAAATTCTCCTAACATCGTCTTCTTTTGAACTTCTATAAAGGAGTTTCCAGTACAAGTTTCCAGTACCAAGTGTTCGCATAACCAAACGATTGGCAAGAACAATGCCTAAGTACCCATCACGGAGCACAAACCTGAGACACCAGCCACCGGAACTGGTGCGCGGCGACCGCAGCGTGCTCCTTGGGCGGCTTCACAGCGCCAATCTCGTCGCTGTCAGCGTCGACGCACGAGTCCTTCACCACGGCCTTGAGAGGAGGCACCACCTCCGGCGCCACGGCCACCACCATCTCCCCGATGCTGCCCCAACCTCCCGCCGCCGCCATCTCCTTCACCGCGGCGGCGGCCGCGCCCGCGAGGCCCGCCGGGACCCAGTGCAGCGCGGGGTACTCCGGGGAGGCCGCGAGGACGGCGGCGCAGAAGAGGAGGAGGTCCCCGGTCTCCTTGCCCGCCGGCGCCTGGGCCTGGGGCGGGGGAGGGGAAGGCGAAGGGAGGAGGGAGGCGAGGAGGGCCTTGACGGAGGCGGATGAGCCCGCGGGGGGCTCGTACGGCGCCGCGGCGAGCGAGTCACGGAGCGGCGCGGAGATAGTGAGCAGAGCGGCGTGGGGGACCGCCGCAGCGGCGGCGTGAGGCATGGCGGACTGGAGGGTTGTAGCGCCTCGTCGCCGGTTGCCGCCGGCGTCAGTGAAGGGTCGTCTTTGTAAACTCCTTCTGCCATTTTTTGGTAAAATTATCAACTGGGCCAGCTGGGCCAAAATACAACGATCTTTTCCACATGAACAGGCCTAAGTGTTACCGCGCACGCGCACCACCGGGACCCAGTCCAGGCCGTATGCCACAGGCCCGCAGGGCAGGTGAAAGAGCTAACGCAGCTAAAAAAAAGATCGTTCCAGTCCTCTTCCAGTTATCCCAGCTTTAACCAATTTTGGATAGAGTTCACACGGTATTAGGAGTGTAACTACTAGGTCCATCCCAAATTATATGAGGTTTGACTTTTTTAACACCAAGTTTAACCACTCATCTTATTCAAAAAATTTTACAAAATATCACTTCTTTTATCGTGGCTTTCTTTATTAATAAAAGTTTTCAAGAATGACTTAAATTTAACTATATTTGCACAAATTTTTTGAATAAGATGAGTGATTAAACTTAAAGTTAAAAAAGTCAAACGTCTTATAATCAGGATAGAGGGAGTATCAGGCAAATAAAGTAAAAAAAAAAGAAAAACATGAATCTTGGTAAAAAATCATTTAAGCAACATGGCACCCATAACCATAACCTTCTACTGACGAAATCCGCACCATCGCTCCTGCCTTATTCTCCTGCCACGTGTCTCAGAGCCCTCCCTCTCGCTCGCTGTACAGCCGGCCGAGCGCGCCCTCACTCTCATCGCTCCTCTCTGCTCCCTTCCTCGCCCCCTCCCACACGACGCGCAGCGCGCACACGCAGCCGCCATGGCCGCTGATGCGCAGCTGCCTCTCCCTGGCGCCCCTTCCACCCTGGGCGCGGGTCGCACCGGCGCGGCCAGGCACCGAGCGCGCCGGCAAAACACGCTGCGGCGCGGACAGACCCCACCGGTGGCCGCAGCCGCCGCCACCCCGCCCCGACGCGGGAGGCGCGCCGGCGCAGACGCGGCCCCGCTTGGGCGCCGCACCGGTGCGGGAAGGGACGAGGGCAGCCCCCCGGAACAGCAGCCATAGCAGCCCGGCCCCAGGCGCGCGCGACGCCTCCAGCGCTGATTCCCGCCGCGGGCAGACCCAGCGCCGTAGCCCAGGCGCCGACGTGCGCCAGCCCAACGCCTTGGGAGGGAGCCCGCCGGGACTACCGCGCTCGAGCCGCACGCCCGCGTCGGGGTGGCCGCAGCTGCCGTGGCGACGGCGCATCGCTCCTCCTCTCCTCGCCGGCGGTTCAGCTCGGCAGCCGCCTCGGCCAGCTCCCCCGGCGGCGGCTTCACTCAGATGCTCGCCCTCTTCTTCTCCACCTCCGTCCCGTCGCGCAAGCTGCAGCTTCGAATCGGCCGGACCACCCCTCGGCGTCCGTGCGGGCCAGCCACGGCGCGTTGCTCTTCCTCGCGCAAGCAGCAGCGCCGAATTGGCCGGACCACCCCTCGGCGGCCGCGCGGGGCGGCCACGGCTTGTTGCCCTTCCTCTCCCTATCGGCGGTGCCACCTCTGCTCTACCTACGTTGAGGAAGAAGAAGCAATGTCAAACATCACTCACCTGTTCGTGCAAATGCCGCATCCAAGGTGGATAACTGGATATGCAAGCCAAGGTGGATAACTGGATATGCAAGTCAACACCCACAACTGTACGTCTGTACGAGTCTGTTGTTGCCCCTCAGGTCGGTCCTCTCCCTCTTACCAAGCTCTTGAGTCTTGACATTGGCGCATGGCCACTGCTGCCTGGTGCCATCTTTCTTCGAAGCACTGTTGTAGGCTGCTTTGCAAAGAATGGCTTAACCAGCTGGCCAAAGCCTCTCTTTGCTGCAATGAGCGCTCATGTCAACAATACAAACAGTACATAAGCTAACTGCTTGTTGACCCCGTTAACACTTGTGCATCCAAGATATTTTTTCCCAAAATCACTCAACAATGACACATCTTAATGTTTTGAAACTTATGTACCTGAGATTTAGTGCAATCAATCCTTCAGGCATTTTGTATAACTAAAGTAATACCTATTATGGTTACATCTGGACTGCTTAGTATGCAGTAGAAGTGTTTTCAACATTCATTCAGCATTAGTAGTAGACTACATCGTGTTGTTCTTTGAGCTGATTCCGTGTGGAATTCCATACAAATTAAATCTTGTGTGAAAAGTTCAGCGAATGAATATGGCCTAGGTGGCAATGTTGATCCCTGCTGTCTGTTGCACCGTAGTTTCAATTGCAAACATTTATGTAGGCTGATGTGCTGAGAACTTTGAAGTCAAATTGCATTGGCCACAACAATTTCAGATGTATTTTCTAATACATAAATGCTCATGCGTTGTCAATTAGAACGAGAATACTACAGTTCTTCATACTCCATAAATGATAATGGGTACTCCATCACAAGCATGTTCATTCTGAAAGATGAACAAAAGCATCCCGGTTCTGAATTCTGTGCTAATATGATTATGTGACATGAACTGACTAGACACATATGTTCCTCTGTTCATCATGAATGGCATTGTCAGTTTATAACCTGAATGAACAAGCACCTAGGCAGCTTAATGTCCAATGACTTCCGACAGGCTCAGCAGCCCACAAAGACGTCTGTTGTTTTTTCAAAGTAGCAGCTTGGTTAGTGAATGACGTCGGCTGCTCGCTTACTGGATCTCAAGCCTATCTTAAGGAGGCATTGGCGCATAATAAATACTATGCATGTACTACCTCTTTTGACGAATGACGACAGTGAAGCAACCAACAGAATTTGTTTAGCTGCACTCTTTTTCTTTTTCTTTTCTTTTTTCCTTGGAAGAAGTTTGGCTGCACTCTTAATAATACTAGCATAAAGCCTTTTGGCTTTCAACTATAACCTTTCCCCTTGAAAGCCTCTTTGAAGATCTATATATAATGCTCCGTTGCAAGTCTAAACAACCTTTGAGCGCCCCCAAAAAAAACCACATTGTTTCGAGACAAGCAAGAACTCCTTAGAATTATTGTCACATTTTTAGAGTTTGTTGTCTTCTGTCCTCCTACATCTATGCACCGCACATTATTTCACTAATGGTGATTGCCTGAAAGTTTAAAATATAAACTTGCAACAAGATAGTGATAAAATGCCTGCACAGACCGGAATAACCTTGCTCGACAAATTGTCATGTCAACAGCCAACATATATAATTAAATCTGGATTAAATTCATATCTCAGCCTCAAAATTCATTGTGTATTGGTGCTGATCTCTCTCCACATCCATAAATTGCATCAGACAATACTACTCATAGTCTCTCTCCATGCTGGCGCAGCCCAACCTGGCGCGGCAACGCCGCGCCAAGGTTTCTAGTAAACACAGTAACCCTGGGTGATATCACTGTTCACTGTAAAAATTCACACTTACCATTCTTCGTCTCGCCTGCAACAGTGGTTAGTTTTTGCGTCTACATTAATAGTGTTTGGGAAAAAATAATACCCTGTTCGTTTCGCTGGATCAGCAGAATCAGCAGCCATCCAGCAGTGTTTTTCTCTCACAACAAACCAGCGAACAGTACTTTTAGCCACGATAAACCAGCGATACGAACAGGGTGCAAGTGAGCAGGTACTAGTGTGATGAGCCTACCAGCGAATACTACGGGCAGCGTCAGCAGACAGACGCACGCACGAGCGTCACCCTGGGCAAATTACCCGCTACCCAATACCCGAACCCGAACTACCCGAACCCGAACCCGAACTACCCGGACCCGAATTACCCAATTGCTAATTCGGATAGTGATTCTAGATACCCGAAATTAGTTTGGGTAATTCGGGTAGCACTGCCCGGTACCCGAATTACCCATTTTACCCGATCTTTTTAAAGCCCATCAACTACGCAGGAGCTTACACGGGAACACAGCCTAGCAACACAGCCAACTCCAGGCTCCAGCCGAGACCGAGCGGGTGAGCGGCAGCGGCCCCCAAATCCCCACAACCCCACTCCCCAAATCCCCCTACGCCCCATCTGAATCCTACCCGAACGTGACCGAACCTCCGACATCTGCTGTTTTTTCGGAATATCGGGTAGTTCGGGAATACCCGAACCCGAACCCGAATTATCGGGTACCCGAAATTTCGGGTAGTGGTATTTCGGGGCTGAAATCGGGTAACGTTTTTCATTACCCGAATTTCTTATTACCCGAACTACCCGACCCGAAAAATTCGGGTAACCCGAACGCCCAGGGCTACACGAGCGAAAACTACGGGCAGCATGAGCAAGCGACCAGACCATCCTGATCCAACCTTGACGGAGGGCCTTGACGGAGGCGGATGAGCCCGCGGGGGGCTCGTACGGCGCCGCGGCGAGCGAGTCACGGAGCGGCGCGGAGATAGTGAGCAGAGCGGCGTGGGGGACCGCCGCAGCGGCGGCGTGAGGCATGGCGGACTGGAGGGTTGTAGCGCCTCGTCGCCGGTTGCCGGCGGCGTCAGTGAAGGGTCGTCTTTGTAAACTCCATCTGCCATTTTTTGGTAAAATTATCAACTGGGCCAGCTGGGCCAAAATACAACGATCTTTTCCACATGAACAGGCCCAACCGGGGGACCAGTCCAGGCCGTATGCCACAGGCCCGCAGGGCAGGTGGCAGGACGCCATAGGCTAACCCAGCTGTACCTCACCTCCCAGATCGTTCCAGTCCTCTTCTGGTTATCCCAGCTTAGGCCTCGTTTAGATGCCACATTTTCTCCCAAATTTCACTATATAAAAAGAAGATTCATCGTCACATTAAAATGCCGATACATGCATGGAGTACTAAATGTAGATGAAATCAAAAATTAATTGCACAATTTAGTTGTACTTTGCGAGACGAATCTTTTGAGCCTAATTAGTCAATGTTTGGATAATTATTATCAAATACAAACGAAATACTATAGTGCGCTACAGTGTTGCACAGTAATTCAGCCGCCACCAAATCGGTCGAACTAAACACGGCCTTAACCAATTTTGGATAGAGTTCACACGGTATTAGGAGTGTAACTATCAACGGAAAAAGCTTGGCAAATACAGTACAAAAAAAAGCAGAAAAACATGAATCTTGGAAAAAAAAATCATTTAAGCAACATGGCACCCATAATAAACACAATAAGCATCGGTGACATCACACTTCACTGTAAAAATTCACACTTACCATTCTTCGTCTCGCCTGCAACAGTGGTTAGTTTTTGCGTCTACCTTAATAGTGTTTGGGAAAAAAATAAGTACTAGTGTGATGAGCCTACGAGCGAATACTACGGGCAGCGTCAGCAGACAGACGCACGCACGAGCGAAAACTACGGGCAGCATGAGCAAGCGACCAGACCAGCCTGATCCCATCCCAGCCGTCCACGTACCCCCACGGCCAAGATCCAACGGTGCAGATCCCCCGGACCGGACGCTTCGGGTGTCCGGGCCACTCGGTGCAGATCCCCCGGACTGGACGCTTCGGTTGTCCGGTCCACTCGTTGCGCCCCACTTGCCTGTTGCGTCCCCCGCCGAGACAGCGAGGCTTCCTCCCAATTCCAACCCAGGCCCGAACCCACGACCTCCGTCCATTCCGCTCGCGGCTGCCTCCGCCCAAAACCCAATCCAGAGCCAGGCCAACCAAACCCTAGGCACCCGCGCCACGCCTCGCGCGCGTGGCATCCATGGGCTGACCGCGTCGCGGTGGGGAGCCCGGATCCGGAGCTAGGGTTCCGCCGTCCTCGGCGGCACCGCCATGGAGTGGGACAGCGAGTCCGACGGCGCCGGCAGCGTCGGCGCCGGCGAGGAGGAGCAGGAGCAGGAGGAGGAGGAGGAGCGGGGAGGCCAGGGTGGAGGTGGCGACGCCGGTGGGATGTTCACGTTCGCGATTGAAGGCATGCTGCGCGCGTCCGGGCCGTGCGGGCTCGTCGTCACCGACGCGCTCGAGCCCGACTGCCCCATCATCTACGTCAACCGCGGCTTCGAGGAGGCCACGGGCTACCGCGCCGAGGAAGTCCTCGGCAGGAACTGGTCGGTGCTATACCTTATCCCATATGCTTTCATTTCAATTCGTCACACAACTAGTTTCATTTTGGTTGCAAGGATTGCTCTGTGCCACTTAGAATCATACGGAACCTACTGTTAGTTCTTTTGTTAGCTATATATACGTTGTATAAGCATCTGCGGTCATGATTCTGTTTCTTAGAAACGAGCTTAGACTGGTAGGTCCTCATTTTAGCTGTTAGACTAGTCTCCCCTTTCAACTGGTCATACACCAGTTTCATTTGGTTGGAAGGATTGATCTGTGCCACTTAGAATCGAGCAAAACTTACTGTTGCTGTTAGTTCTCTACTTAGCTGTACGTTGTAAGCATCTATTATTGTCATGAATTTGAGTAACAGAGCTTAGACTGGGAGGTGCTCATTTTAGCTGTTAGAATACGCTTCCTTTCTGTGAAATAGCAACTGGCATCTTCTTGCTATTGTTAGGTGCAAGGGTTGACCTCCTCTTGCTATTGTTAGGTGCAAGGAAGCAAAACGTAGTATTACATTTTTGTTTGTTTCATCATGGTTTCTGTGTTGGTGATTGAGTATAAAACTGCGGTTGCAATAATAGGTGTGTAGCAGGACTGGTCGGTGCTACCTTATCTCGTGTGCTTTCCTCAATTTGTTTCACAACAATTTTGGTTTGGCTTCAAGGATGGGTCTGTGCCACTTAGAGCAGAGCTTACTGTTATTTCTTTTGTTAGCTACGTTACAAGCATCCTTTAGTATTAGAGGTGATCTTAGAGTGAAGGTGCTCAGTTTAGGTGTTGGAATACTCTTCCTTTCAGCAAAATAGCAAGTGGCATACTGGCATCCTTTTGCTACTTTTAGGTGCAAGGATTGCTGCCACATAGAATCGAGCTAATATTATTAGAAGTTATCCGGCTTTGCTATTAGAACAAACACATAGAGTGAACTGGAAATAGTGGCTTCATTTTGGTACTTGGATTCCTCTCTACTTCTTGTGTTCATTAGCTGCTAGAAAAGCCTTTCCTGCTAGCGCTGGTTGCCTATTAGAAGCGAGCTTAGACTGGAAGGTTCTTAATTTAGCTGTTATAATGCTCTTCCTTTCAGCAAAATAGTAAGTGTCTTTCATTTGCTATTATTAGGCAGAGTGATATCCATTTCAGCAAAAACATAGTATTGCTTCTTCTTCTTTTCTGTTTCGTCATGGGTTCCTGTTTTGGTGATTTTGAGTATTAGAAATGCAGTTAGAATGGTAGTTGTTTGGTTTTTCTGTTACATTAGCTGCTAGAAAAGCCTTTCCTGCTAGCGCTGTTTGTGTATTAGAAGTGAGTAGACTGGAGGGTTCTTTGTTTAGCTGTTATAATGCTCCCCCCTTTCAGTGAAATAGCAAGTGGCATCCATTTGCTATTATTAGGCGCAAGTGGCATCAATTTCAGCAAAAACGTAGTAGTACTTTTGTCATGACGGTTTCCTGTTTTGGCGATTTTGAGTATTAGAAATGCAGTTAGCGTGATAGGTGCTTGATTTTTCTGTTATATTAGCTGCTAGAAATGCCTTTCCCGCTAGCGTTGTTTGTGTACTAGGAGCGATCTTAGACTGGAATGCTCTTCCTTTCAGTGAAATAGCAAGTGGCATCAATTTGCTATTATTAAGTGCAAGTGGCATCCATTTCAGTGAAAGCGTACTATTAACTTTTTTTCTGTTTCGTCATGGGTTCCTGTTTTGGCAATTTGAGTATTGGAATTGCGGTTAGAATGACAGGTGTTTGGTTTTTCTGTAACAAGACTTGCACCTTCAGTGAAATGGAAAGTAGTGACATCCTTTTGCTACTTTGGGCTTCCTCTCTACTGTTTTTGTTCATTTAGCTGGTATAAAAGCTGCGCGAACAAACCACAGCTCTCCGAGTAGCTCAGCTGGTCTGTACGATGCACAAGTGAATACTACAGGCAAGCAACCAGGCCAACTTAATCGCATCTCAGCCAGTCCATGTAACCTCATGGCCATCACCCAATGGTGTAGCGGACCGGATTCTTACGGTTGACGGCCACTGTACCCTTGTCCCATCCACTCATCAGTGTCCGACTCACTCCCTGAGATTCCAACCGAGCGTGAACCCACCATCTCTGCATTGAAGGAATGCTGTGCGCATCTAGGCCGTGCGGGGTGGTCGTCGCTGATGCGCTCGAGCCCGACTGGCCCATCATCTACGTCAACCGCGGCTTCGAGGAGGCCACGGGTTACCGTGCCGAGGAGGTGTTCGGCATGAACTGGTTGCTGCTATGTTATCCCATAATATGCTTTCCTTTCAATTCGTTACACACTATTTTCATTTGGTTCCAAGGACTCATCTCTGCCACAGTCGATGGTTCTTTGTTACCTAATAGGTTTTAAGCATCTGTTGTTGTGATTTTGAGTATTAGAAGCGAGCTTAGACTAGGAGGTGCTCAGTTTAGCTGTTGGAATACTCTTCCTTTCAGCAAAATGGAGTGGCATCCTTTTGTTTTTAGGTGCAAAATGGTTTACTGCTGCTTAGAATCAGGCATCTGATTGTGCAGACTGCAGGGTTTGCCTAATTGAATATTTATTAGAATCACGTTCTGATTCTTTTTTACTCTGGATTAGAATCAAGTCGATTTATTCTAGATTAGAATTACTTAATCATATCCCTTCCAGTATGTGAGTTACCTTTCATACTTCTCAGTTATAATGATCTCATTCTAGGATTGTTTGGCATGATACCATACTACTGATTACAAAGAAAATCGTTTGCTTGGCTTTAACTGGCATGATATTGATGTTTTGAGGTCATGTCCTTCAATATTGTTTGGAGAGAGAAATATCTACCCCAACTTGCTTGGGACTAAAAGGCTTTGTTGTTGTTGTTGTTGTAAGTTAGCACTTCAGATGTGAATCAATAGATTGATTTCTAGGGAAAGAAAATGATTGACCTGATTAGTCGAGGGTTTATGTTTAGTCAGTCTTTTACCTGTCCAGTTTGCTGGAATAATTTTGTAATTGATGATTGAACAGTTAATACTTGATAATGGTCAATACTCAAGAGGTCTGATGCGATTTTCATCTGTATTCTGAAAACTATGGTAGCTGCTCTATGGTAGGTACATGTGATTTAGAGGGATTTCCAAGATATTAGCCTAGACAAAAATTGCACCAACAAGCTGTAACTCAAAACAGGGAACGTAGAGTAGTGTAAGGAAATGATTAACTGGGAATCTGTAATTCTGCTAAAAGTAGTAGATAAAAGTGAAGATTGGAAAATACCATGAATGCACATTGGGTCCTAAACTTACTTTTGCTTCTTGATGATTGCACATCAATTCTTTTAAAACCTTGTATTTGAGTAAGACTTGCAGATACATGATTCATATCAGTAACTAGTAATCCAAGTGCACTTTGGTGTTCTTTATGTTGGATTATAGTTCAAAGATATCTAAGATATTTAAAATTCCGTTCATATCCAAATAGGTACAATACTTATCCATCTGATATAATGCAGTTGTATCGTCAAATAGGAATTTAGAGTGAGCCGAGCATGCCACTTCATGTCTAGTTAGCAGATTTATATGTTACACCCTATGCAAGTAGATGGTTAGCGTCCTGTGGTGTAGCTTAGTTGGTTACCTTGTTTTGGCTCCATATCAACATTCTTACCCTGTGTATTTAAGTATATTCTCACGCATTTGTTGTGTTTGGCTGCCAAACACCATTGTTCATGTTAAAACATGCAAGGATTTAGGTATTGTCATGGGCTAAGACAACCGTACTCGGATTTTTGTGGTTGGCAGCTCCTGTCTGCATGCATCTCTCATCTTCAATTGTTTCATTATTTTCCTAAATTATGCCACAATAATACAATATAACCTATGCAATTTATTTATTGCTCTATTTACTGTGATATTTCTTCTCTCTTTCAGCCGATTCCTGCAGTGCAGAGGACCATTTGCTCGAAGGAGGCACCCCCTAGTTGATGCTGCAGTGGTATCAGAGATTCGAAGATGCATAGACAATGGCATTGAATTCCGTGGTGATTTACTAAATTTCAGAAAGGATGGAACTCCATTGATGAACAGGTTGCATCTGACCCCTATATATGGAGATGATGAAACCATAACCCATTATATGGGCATTCAGTTCTTCACTGATGCTAATGTTGATTTGGGACCATTGCCCTGTTCAATGACAAAGGAACCAGTGAGGTCAACACGATTTGCACCAGATAACTCGTTTCGACCCATTTCTACGGGGCCAGAGCACAGCAATTTCTGCCGGGAATATTCTAGCCTCTTCCAATTAACAGATGAAGTGCTTTGCCAAAGTATACTGTCAAGGTTGTCACCAAGAGATATAGCGTCTGTGAGCTCTGTGTGCAGGCGCTTGTATCATTTGACAAGAAATGAAGATCTCTGGAGAATGGTTTGCCAGAATGCTTGGGGTAGTGAGACTACTCGAGCTCTTGAGACAGTGCTTGCCGCAAGAAGGCTGGGCTGGGGTCGGCTGGCAAGAGAACTCACGACCCTGGAAGCTGTTGCCTGGAGGAAATTGACAGTTGGGGGTGCAGTGGAGCCATCTCGATGCAATTTCAGTGCCTGTGCTGTGGGGAACCGTGTTGTTCTCTTTGGCGGGGAAGGTGTTAACATGCAACCGATGAATGACACGTTTGTATTGGATTTAAATGCTAGCAATCCAGAGTGGAGGCATATCAATGTGAGCGCAGCTCCTCCAGGTCGCTGGGGCCATACTCTGTCATGCTTAAATGGCTCTTGGTTGGTTGTTTTTGGTGGATGTGGAAGGCAGGGTCTGCTTAACGATGTATTCATGTTGGATTTGGATGCAAAACAACCAACCTGGCGTGAGATACCTGGAGTTGCACCCCCAGTTCCGCGTTCATGGCACAGCTCCTGCACTTTGGATGGAACGAAGTTGGTAGTTTCTGGTGGATGTGCTGATTCAGGTGTACTCCTCAGTGACACATATCTTCTTGATGTAACCATGGATAGACCAGTTTGGAGAGAAGTTCCTGCATCCTGGAAACCGCCTTCTAGGCTGGGGCACTCAATGTCTGTGTATGGTGGCAGGAAGATCCTGATGTTCGGTGGTCTTGCTAAGAGCGGCCCTCTGCGGCTCCGGTCTAGTGATGTGTACACAATGGACTTAAGTGAAGAAGAGCCTTGCTGGCGATGCCTCACTGGTAGTGGAATGCCTGGCGCTGGAAATCCAGCTGGTGCAGGTCCACCTCCTCGCCTGGATCATGTTGCTGTGAGCCTGCCAGGTGGAAGAATTTTGATATTTGGTGGCTCAGTGGCAGGTCTTCACTCAGCATCACAGCTTTATCTGTTGGATCCAACTGAAGAAAAGCCGACCTGGAGAATACTGAATGTTCCTGGGCGCCCTCCCCGGTTCGCCTGGGGCCACAGCACCTGTGTTGTTGGAGGAACAAAAGCGATAGTCCTTGGTGGACAGACTGGAGAAGAGTGGATGCTTACAGAAATACATGAGCTTTCTTTGGCAAGCAACTCAGTTTGAGTTCCGGAAGGGTTTCTGGTAAAGTTCCTTGCAAATTAATGCGGCTTCTCATGCAACCTGAAGCTTGATTGTCTTCACCAGCAGAACTAGAAGAATGAACGATGAGCATACTGAATCTTCTGGCAGCTGCTTGGCTTTACTTGGAAGATGATATGGTTTCCACTGGTTTGCTCGCTCTATGTAGACAAAGGGTAGTGATATGTTCATTTTTATTGGCGTTTGTTTGGCCTTTTTTACCAGATAATTACAATTCATAAGCTACTATTGTGGAATGAGTACCAAATTTTATATGTATCCTCAGATGTTTCTGACTTGCAATATGTTAGGAAAACAAAGGACTACCCTGTATATAGTTTAATCTTTTGATGTACCGTACATGGAAAACTTGAGGCTGCTGTCTTGTGGCACAGGCGCACAGCTAGAAGGCATGATGCATGGTGATCACCGATCAACCATGTTTTTGTATAGAACATGTAATATGTAGAAATTTCAGTCTGGTGAGCTTAGCTAAGTATCGGTTTACTTGTCTTTTATTTCACATGTTTTGTATTATCATGGACATGATGAAGCAGACCGGTTATGTTTATGCGACAATGCCAAATTTCAAGTGTAATTAATTCTTTTCACGAGAAGCTTGATAAGATCAAACTTGTTGGCAACGTATCGAGAGGAGATTGCAGTTCCTCGACAGGCTGCAGGTTGCCAGATAAAATTTGTAGAGTCAAATGATAGCATAAGGGGCGTTTACTTTGTATGTTAGCGTTTTGCCTTCCTCACATCTAGCCTGACTATCACCCAAATTTGTAACCGTGTGTGCAGCACCCTAAGAAAGAATTCATGTGCTTTTTAGGTGTTTTATCACTTGTTGCAAAAATTTGGATATTTTTTTTAGATCATGTTCGCTAGTATTATCAGTCGTACCTTTTGAGCGAAGAAATATTATTTTTCTCTTACGACGAATCGACGAACGGTACTATTCAACGTTGCTTTTGAAGCAGAACAAACAGTACTTTTCAGCGTTTCAACATTTTAATGTTCGGTGACAACTGACATCATCGCTGTAGCTCGTTAACTTCAACTGCCTACTCCAGTACTCTGCTGGGTGGAGGGCTGCTGAACTCCGACGTGTTACGTCTAGAGCCGTCAACCATCGTGTGCCGAGTCCACTCCACTTCTCGTCTGTTTGACACGACATAGTACTACATCAGCAATAAAAAAAATACTTTTTCCATCTCTAAATATGTATCATTGTAGGTGTACGTGTCGTAAATTTGATTTAATTTATAAAAAATACGTGTAATATTTATATCTCTAAATAAATTTATTAAAAACTAAATTTAAAGATCTTTCTAATAATACTAATTATGTATCACAAATATTAATATTATATATATATATATATAATTAAATTTATTTTTCGAGAAACGAAAACCATATATATTTAAGGACTGAGGGAGCAGTGCAGTCTGCATTGGCCATGGGGAACTGAAGACCATTTGATGCGGTTTTAATATCTCCGGGACTCCGTCCATCTCCCACTTACTGAATCAGTCAACTAAACCACCCCGTCCCATAAAAAAAGTGTCTTCTCACTTTCCAAAAAATAAAGCATTTTTAACCTTAGCCTTGTTAAGTTTTCACCCTAAAATTTTACATCCTATCACATCAGATGTTTAACATATGTATAGAGTATTAAATATAGATTAAAAAATAACTAATTATACAGATTACGTATAATTTATGAGACGAATCTTTTAAGCCTAATTAGTTCATGATTTGATAATAAGTGTTACAGTACACGCATGTGTTAATGACGGATTAATTAGGTTTAATAAATTTGTCTCACGGTTTACTGACGGTTTCTGTTCCAAAAAATAAAGCATTTTTAACCTTAGCCTTGTTAAGTTTTCACCCTAAAATTTTACATCCTATCACATCAGATGTTTGACATATGTATAGAGTATTAAATATAGATTAAAAAATAACTAATTACACAGATTACGTATAATTTATGAGACGAATCTTTTAAGCCTAATTAGTTCATGATTTGATAATAAGTGTTACAGTACACGCATGTGTTAATGACGGATTAATTAGGTTTAATAAATTTGTCTCACGGTTTACTGACGGTTTCTGTAATTTATTTTTCATTAGTATCCAAACACCCCATGCGACAGCCCATATGACACCCGATGTGACACCCTAAAACTTTACACTCTCAATCTAAACAAGGCCTTAGTCAAATATATATAAAAAATATTAATATTTTTATATATAAATTAGTATCATTAGATAAATCTTTAAATATATTTTTATAATAAATTCATTTAGAGATATAAATATTGCTAATATTTTACAAATTTAGTCGAACTTAAAAACAGTTTGATCAACACAAATCATATAGCGAGCCTTCTATGGGATAGAGGAAGTAACACACGTGAATCCGTTTAACTAGACAGACTTGTACGAAACAGGAACGAATCCTCTTAAGCAGTGTTTTGTTCCATGACTAAAATTTAATAGGTGTCATATCATATGTTACATGGGGTTGACCATAGAATATTCGGATGTTAATAAAAAAATAAATTACATATTCCATAAGTAATTCAGGAGACGAATTTATTAAGCCTAATTAATTCGCCATTAGCATTTTTACTGTAGCAATTAGTGTTAATCATAGACTAATTAGGCTTTAAAAAATCATCTCGCAAATTAGTCTCACTCTATATTTTTAGTTTCATAAATAATCTATATTTAGTACTTTATACAAATATCCAAACATTCGATGTGCTAGGGACTAAAAATTTTAACAGAGAAAACCAAATACGGCCTTATTCTCTCGGTCCACCACACAATATAAATTTAGTACGGTACTTCCTCGCTCCATAATGAGTATTTATCTCGCACTTTAAGGAATTAAATATTTATGTTTGACAAAAATATAGAAAAAAATACAAATATTTATAATGCCAAATAGGCATATCAAATCAATCATGTCATGTATTCTCATAGTTAAACACATTTAGAGATACAAATATTAATGAAGGAGGGGGTCGTGCTTCATTCATCAGTCATCACGGAAGTTGTGTTTGCATGTCCTCACTTAATGTAATACAGGAGTCAACTCTATCCAATTCAAATTATAAGGTATTTATAGGATCATGACTTTGTGTCAAGCTTCTTTTTTGCTCGAGCATAAATTACTCCCTCTGCCTTGAAAAAGACGCAATTTTTGATGCATTTTTTGTTTCGATATCCAAAGTTTGACCAAATATAGTGCTTTTGACACCAAATAAACATATTATGAAAATATACCTCGTGACAAATCAAATGATATTTATTTTATATCACAACTATTTATATTTTTACATACATAATTGATTAAGTTTATAATATACTAAAATACGAGACTGTGGTAGTTTTTTTTTTTTGACAGAAGGAGGACTACTCCATGTCACTAGCAAATGCCAAATAAAATGAATAATGCAAAGAACGAGGACCAGGAAGAGGTTTGCCTTGCTGCCTGCTGGCGTGCTCAATCCAGGGCTAGGCACCTAGGCCGGATGCTCTTTTCTTTTGTTTTTGCCTATGGACTTAGGCCTTGTTTATCTGGCTTATAATCCGTCTTTTTTAGCTTATTTTTTCAGCCAGAATAGTATTTTTCTCTCACGATAAATCAGCCAACAGTGTTTTTCAGCCGACTTATCAGCACAGCCGAACGGAGCCTTAGCCCGTTGGACGAGTCGGCGTAGCGTTGCGGGCAACGGGCAACGGCCCAGGCGTGCAGCTGAGCAGGGGAATTTTTTTAAAATAATTTTTTAAAATGATTAATTGTAAATTTAGAAGCTGTTATAAAAAAAATTATATATAGCAGAGACTTGTCGGCTACTCACTAACCGATAGGCCTACGTGACGAGCCAACACCAGCCAAAATAGCTTGTCGGCACCGACCGTGACTGAAGTCAGCTGCCCAGTAGCCGATACGACTCCACGCCACCGCACCATTCTATTTCATGCTGTATTCTTCTTTTTCTACGCACACCCATTACCCGATATGATATTTTTGACGAACACAACCATTTCCGGCTAGAATACTGGATATAAAGACTAAACAATATCCTTTTACATTTTAATTGTCGTTTGCCACAATGCAGACCGGGACTGTATTGGAGCGTTGCCTGCATTACAGTGCATATATTAGTTCATTAGTTCGCATCACAAATCCAAGAGTACATTAGTTCGCATGCATACATCTATGGTAGCATACAACCATATAGTCCTACACTCCTACACGCTTAACTTACACGACGACCACGCTTAGGTGCCTGCGCACCTCGGTGACGAACTTGGGCCGTAGGGTAAGTCCACTGTTCTGGAGGGTGTCGGTGTCGTGCAAGTGGAGTCGACTCTATATGCTCAGTACTGTGGTAGAGGTGTGCCAGAAAGCTGGGAGGGCCCTACCTCCTCGGGGAACCAAGGTGGAGTATCGTCTGTGTGAAAGGTCCCAGAGCTATTAGTACCCTCCGTGCAGTCACTGCAAGAAACATGTGTACCTATAAAAAGGCTAGGTTAGATAGAGCATGTTACATACACAGTACATGAGAAATCAGGAAGATAATCTTTGAATTACTTAGGACTTAAATCCTCTACTGCAGCTCGTGCTAGGATGAACGAGAACGTCCTCCCAATCCGTCAACTAGAGGTGGTGGTGGAGGTGGAGGTGGAGGCACACCCTGGTGGGCATGAACAACTACGTCAGTGGTGTGGCGGCACGATGCCCGGCGCACTCCCGCCAAGCAACGTTGCCCTAGGCGGGGGAGAAGATGACCTGATAGATATTTTAGGGTCTATCGGCTATCCGATGGCCCACAAGGTCCTATTGGCTAACCGGGTGCCGACATGCCTATTGGGCCGATATGAGTTCACTGGGCTGTCCTAGCTGGCCTGGTTAGGTACCTGGTCGGCTGCTGGGTGGTCGACAGGACCTGTTGGCCCACCAGTTGTCGATATGGCCATATATTTACAATTCTTGCGATCCAAATGCTAGATTTGCAATTAATTATTAAAAAATATTATCTAAAAAAAATTCTGAGCAGGGCGAGGAGTACCCTAGGGCGGGGAAAAAAATTAGGTGCGGATGGTCCTTACCTAGCGCTGTGCGGACGCCCAACCAGGTGATGACGCGTGGACGAGTACAGCCGGCTTGCTCGGCCTCCCGGCGTCCCTATCTGCTAGCTAATTGGCTCGGCTCGTCGCGACTGAGCATGTGCGCGGCTCCGAGCGCTCACGTGAGCCGGGCCGGTAGTCAGGCCGCCGCTCCTGAGTCGTCCACCAAGTCGCCAACAACGCCGACACCGCGCAGCCACCGTCCGACACAGCCGGCCGCCGCTCCTGAGTCGTTCGCCGACTCGCCAACAACGCCCACACCGCACAGCCACCTGCCACTACCGTCCGACACCGCCGGCCGATATGAAAATTCAGATAAGAACTGACGGCATAATTATTTCCAACCTACTCCTCTGTTCTCATCTTTCTGCGACAGTTATCCTGACTATCGAGTGAGAAGCTCCTGCATTGCGTGCTCGCCAGCCAGATGGTACTCGGAGTACGTACGCAAGTAGCAGCGTTGCAGCAACGTGATAGCAAGCCGTGCAACTTGGGATCACGCAGTCGTCGTCTACGGGTACATCGCTCTAGCAGTCTAAGGACTTGTTTAGATCCCCAAATTCCACCCCAAATTCCACTATGCAAAAAGAAGATTCCCCATCATATCAAAATATCGGCACATATATGGAGTACTAAATATAGATGAAATCAAAAACTAATTGTATAGTTTTGTTGTACTTTACAAGACGAATATTTTAAGCCTAATTAATCAATATTTGGACAATTATTACCAAATAAAAACAAAATTGCTACAGTGTGACAGGACATTTACTATGCAAAGTTTGCATCCCAAATTTGGGATCTAAACAAGGCCTAAGCTGGCGGAAGGATCAGGTGGCCTTGTTAAAGCAGAGATTAAGAGAGAGCACCGACCGGCCGGCTGGCCGGCCAGCACACACGATCTTCTTCCCGGCCGGGATACAGCTAGAGGATGGTGGTGGCTGGAGAATCGAAGCCATCAGAAGCGCCGGTGGCCGGTGGTGTCGGACGGTGGTGGCTGCGTGGTGTCAGCGTTGTTGGCGACTTGGTGGACGACTCAAGAGCGGTGGCGGCGGCGGCGGCGGCACAGATGAGGCCCGGCTTGCATGAGCCTTTGGAGCCGAGCGCGCACATGCTCAGTCGCGATGAGCCGAGCCAATTAGCTAGCAGATAAGGACGCCGGGAGGCCGAGCGAGCCGGTTGAGTACTCGTCCACGCGTCATCACCTGGTTGGGCGTTCGCAGCCCTAGGTAAGGACCATCCGTACCCAATTTTTTTCCGGGGGAGGCAGCATGCATGCCAAGAGCGGGAATCGGGGTTTGCGATCTGGCAAAGGGCCTGTTTAGTTCCTAAAATTTTTCAAGATTTTTCATCACATCGAATCTTTAAACGTATGCATGAAACATTAAATATAGATAAAAAATAAAATTAATTACATAGTTTAGATGAAATGCATGAGACAAATCTTTTAAACCTAATTAAACTATAATTATTAGATACTAATTACCAAATAACAATGAAACTACTGCAGTGTCATTTTATCAAATTCTTCACGAACTAAACCAGCCCAAAGCCAGCAGCGACGCGAGGGTGCATTGGGCGACTACCCGACCCCCAGCCCACAGCCTCTACACACGTACGGAGTATACGCCTGTCAGTCTGCCACTCCTACTTCCTACTAGGGGCTGGTTTAGTTGCAAAATATTTTGCAAAATAACACTATAGCAAAATTCGTTGTTATTTGATAATTAGTGTCCAATTAAGGTCTAATTAGGCTTAAAAGATTCGTCTCGTCCATTTCGTCTAAACTGTGTAATTAGTTTTATTTTTTATCTATATTTAATGATTCATGCATGCGTCAAAGATTCGATGTGACGGAGAATGTTGAAAAATTTTGCAAAATTTTTGGTATCTGAACAGGCCCTAGACTTGACTCGCTAGTAAAGACCGCCGCTGCACTGCACGCCAAGTCGCAAATCCTCATAAAAAGATGGAAGAGATACGTTTCTCACACACACAAAAAAGATGGAGCAGACATTTAGGGCCGTCCTAATGGTGTATTGATGATGGTTTCTATCCTTATTAAATGACTTGCCACATAAGTAAAATACTGACATGGCAACGTAATTAATGAAGAAAGAGAGCAAAAAACATAGAAATTGTTTCTTCATGAAGAAATCAGGTCTACTCTTGACCTAATGCACCAAGAAACCATGAAATCATCATTTGGAAGAAACCACCAGTTTCTAGGAAGCTCGTGTCGCACTCCCATTGGAAGAAGAAGATAGAGTTGGGAGGAAAAAGAGAAAATAATTATTACTCATAAAAACTATGGGTTGAAAAGCAGTACTTTTTTGATACGATATCCTATGTTATAGAAACTACTGGTTTCTTTCATTGGGACTGCCCTTAGGGGTGTTTGGCACTGGCAGTGATTCACTTCACCTTTTTCAGTTTCGCTTTATTTTTTTTAGCCAAGCAATTTCAGCTTTACGCACTTTGTTAAATAAAAAATGGTGAAATTATAAAAGCCCTTAAAGAAGTGCTCCACCAACTTTTCCCATGTTCGGCTAAGCTTATCAGCACGGCTTATCAGCCGTGGAACAGTATTTTTCTCTCACAGCAAATCAGCCACAGCCGGCTTATAAGCAAAAAAAAAAAACAGCCTGTCAAACAAAGTCTTTAATTTTTTATAGATCTACTCTACGATAAAGTATATAAAGAAAGTTTGTGAAGTAGTCCAACACCAACACCAGCTTTTTATCCACCACCGTGTAATGTACTCCCTCCCTCCCTCCCTCCCTCCAAAATATTTATTAGTTGATTAATCATGAATACCATGTGTCATACTTGCATAACGATCTTCCAAAACTATTTAATAACCATGCAATTCTAGCTCTCTACTCCCTCCGTCCCAGAAAAAGTGTCGTTTTAGGTTTTTCAGACATCGTGTTTGACCGTTCGTCTTATTTAAAATTTTTTAATAAATATTATTTATTTTATTATGACTTATTTTATCATTAGAGATACTTTAATAATGATTTATTTATTTTATAATTTGCACAAAGTTTTTGAATAAGACGAACAATCAAACACGATGTCTGAAAAACCTAAAACGACACTTTTTCTGGGACGGAGGGAGTACCTTTGTCCGACAAAATACAACTTCAACCTTATAGATTGTCCCACAAAACGAAAATAGAACGGTCCTATCCTGGATCAGGAGCAGAAGCCAATCTACTCTCTCCGTCCCAAAATATCTGTTATTTTCGTTTCCTAATAAAAAACTTTAACAAAATATATATTGAAAAGTATTAATATTTATGATACGTAATTAGTATCATTGAAAAGATCTTTGAATTTAGTTTTTTAATAAATTTATTTGAAGATAAAAATATTACACGTATTTTCTATGAATTAAATCAAACTTATAACACGAAACCAAACACGACAGATAAATGGGACAGAGGGAGAATGCAACTATGAGCGGCGACACGGGGGTGACACGAGGCCGTGATTAGGGTCATAGCCCTAGACCTAGACCTAGACCTAGACCTGCCCCAGCAAATTTGGTTAAGGGGTCCTGTTTGGTTCGGAATTATTCAGTTTATATGAAGTATTAAATGTAGACTAATTACATGTATATCGGCATAGATTAGGAGTAATTTACGAGACGAATCTATTAAGTCTAATTAGTCTAAAATTAAAAACTTTTCGTCAAATAAGACGAAAGTGCTACAGTGTTTGTTAAACTTTAACACCTCTAACCAAACAGGCCCTTAGTTTCCAAAATTTTTTAAGATTTCTCGTCACATCAAATCTTTAGACGCATACATGAAACATTAAATATAAATAAAAAATAAAACTAATTACACAGTTTAGACGAAATTCACAAGACGAATCTTTTAAACCTAATTAGACCATTATTACTAATTAACAAATAACAACGAAAGTGGTACCGTACCATTTCTCAAAAAGTTACGCGAACTAAACAAGGCTAACCGTTTACGAAATGGACACATAAATAAATATATTTCTTGTAACTTTTGTCTATCCGATTTTATATTTGCATTAAAAATCGTAGAATATCTGACAGATTATATACAGGGTGAAACTATTTAGAAGTTATGTTTATGGCAAATGATTAATGACTAATCATATAAATATAATATTTAAATACATTTAAGTTAATTTAATATTGTCTTAATTTAAGTTGAGTACTGTTATAAATCATATTTCGATGCACTACTCAATTTATTGTTCTTGAATAATATCTTTACGCCCTTTACTTCATTAATTACTTTATAAATGTTTTTATATATGATTGAAATAACTATTTATTTATAGATTTTCATTTTTATTTTAATAGTTAAAATATTTAGTTGATGAATCCTAAACACCATGTGTTACCTGTGTTATATACTCTTACTTTAATCTTTACACGTATAAAGATATTGTTCTTCCAAAACTATTGATAAAAAAGAAAGATACTTCCTCAGATTGAATAAGCATGAAATTCTAGCTCTCTATCTTTGTCCCACAAAATAATACAACTTTAGCCTTATAATGTAGCATGTATAGTAGGTCCCATTATATGTACAACACCATATCATGATTCATTCTCTTCCCCACAACTTCCATCTTATCCTCTCTCTTTCTCAGGGCATGTTTAGTTCTTAAAATATTTTGCGAGATGATACTGTAGCACTTTTTGTTGTTATTTGGTAATTAGTGTCCAATTATGGTCTAATTAGGCTTAAAAAATTCTTCTCATGAATTTCGTCTAAACTGTGTAATTAGTTTTATTTTTTATCTATATTTAATACTTCATGCATGTGTCTAAAGATTTAATAGGATGAAAAATCTACTATTTTTTCATAAGATATTTTGGAACTAAACAAGACCTGGCCTTTGGGACAGCGGACCAAAGCTTTGACAGAAGATACCTCGTGACGACGAACTCCACAGCGTCGGAGAAGTTCGAGAAACAGCCGCTGGCAATGGGTGAGGCCCCTTCCAGACCAATCTTAGGGCACGTTTAATTCCCAAAATTTTACAAAATTTTTTAAAATTCCTCATTACATCGAATTTTTAACGCATGCATTAAACATTAAATATAGATAAAAAATAAAACTAATTACACAGTTTAGACGAAATTCACGAGACGAATCTTTTAAATCTAATTAGACCATAATTGGACACTAATTACTAAATAACAACAAATATGCTACGGTACTATTTTCCAAAACATTTCTCGAAGGCTGAGTCTAGGATTGCCGTAGCCGCGCCATGCCACCATCCATCCTCCTCTCACGCCGGCGGTCTCATCACCGGCTAGCTAGCGCCGCCCCTTCTTGTCCTGCATTGGTTTGCCTCCCCACAAGCAGCCTCGTCCCTCCTTCCCACGAGCTACGGGCGGCGCCGCTGTCGCGAGCAGCGTGATGGACCGCCGACGGTAATCACGGGGAGGGTTGTGTGGCATGACAGGCACGCCTGCGAAGGAAAAGTACTAGTATATGGGAACCAATGTATTTTATGCTCTGATCCTCATTAATTTTGCATTTAACTGAGCTATATGGCCACGTAAATGAACACATCTGCAGCAGTTTACAGCAACACTACTATTCAAAATCTAAAATCAATTATATCTAGACCATGTTTAGATTGAAAAAAATTTCAATCCGATAAATAGTACCAGTTTCGTCTTATTTGACAAATATTGTCCAATCGTAGACCAACTAAGCTCAAAAGATTCATCTCGTGATTTCCAACTAAACTGTGTAATTAGTTATTTTTTTACCTACATTTAATACTTCATATAAGCGGTTAAAAATTGATGTGACAGAGAGAGAGTGAAAAAACTTGGAATTTTAAGGGGAACTAAACAAGGTCCTAACTAACCGGCATTCGAAATCAACCCATTCCTTTTCCACACCTAATCGGACCGGGCCTTGTTTAGATCCCAAATTTGGGATGCAAAATTTGCATAGTAAATGTCCCGTCACACTGTAGCAATTTTGTTTTTATTTGGTAATAATTGTCCAAATATTGATTAACTATGTTTAAAATATTCGTCTCGCAAAGTACAACTAAACTGTGCAATTAGTTTTTAATTTCATCTATATTTAGTACTCCATATATGTGCCGATATTTTGATGTGATGGGGAATCTTCTTTTTGCATAGTGAAATTTAGGGTGGAATTTGGGATCTAAACAAGGGCCCGGTCAAACAACGTAGAGCCTGTTTAGTTTGCAAAAAGTAAACCCAAAAAATGCTACAGTACCTGTCACATCGAATCTTATGGCATATGCATGGAGTACTAAATATAGACGAAAGAAAAAACTAATTACACAATTTGGTTGTAAATCACGAGATAAATCTTTTAAGCCTAATTAGTCTATGATTAGACATAAATTACCAAATAAAATAAAAAATGTTACAGTAGCCGAATCCAAACTTTTTTACCAGCTGAACAAGCCCGTAGTATTGGACAGTGGGCACTGGACACCCCGGGATCAAGCAGATGTGAGGCAGGGTGTGACCGGCTACAAACTAGAGACCAGGCAACCCGACCGCGACAGCCCCGTCTACGCGCCTGCCACTCCTACTTCCTTGACTAGACTGGCAGTAAAGACCGCTGCACTGCACGCCAAGTCGCGGATCCTCAATAAAAAGATGGAAGAGATACGTTTCAAAAAAAAAAAAAAAAGATGGATTAGACATACTACTCATTTACTATAGACCAGCTTTTGATCCACCACCGTGTAGAGCTAGTACTCCTATATTATCCCCTGTTCCCTGTTCGGCTTATGAGCAGTGGAACAGTGTTTTTCTCTCATAGCAAATCAGCCACAGCCGACTTATAAGAAAAAAAAACAGGCCTACCAAACAGGGCCTATAATAACAGGCAGTGAGCTAGCTGGGTCTGTTTGGTTCAAGTTGCAGTCTCAGAGCCAGACTCAAATAGGACAGGTCGAGGACATATAACGTAGTCGTGATAGACTGTCTAACAAAAGATGTTGTTTGATTGCCTACACGAAGATATATTGCGTGGAATAAAAATATTATAAAGTCATGATTATGATTTTTATTTTTTACAAAATACACTCTCGAAGTTCTTATTTTATCTAATTATGTTCCAAACATCTTTAAAACATATTAATATCACTTAATATTTACTAGTCATATACTAATACATCATTAGTCGGGTAAACAGCTGCACCCAGCCAGCCTGGCCCGGCAGAAACGGCCGATTCTGGCGTTTCCCCGGAGCCTGGCCGGGGGGTGCATGTTGCATGAGCAGAGCCGGGCTCGGCGCCACCAGCAGGCAACCAAACAAGGTCACCCTACATTCGGCCAATCTGGTTCAGCCGGATGCAGGAACCAAACAACCCCAAAATGCTAAGGCTGAGGAGGGAGGAGAAGGCAAGTTGTAAGACTGTCCGCAGTGGATACTCTAAAATGATACTCTAAAGCTTTAGAGTATGAATATAGAGTAAAAACTGCTGCATTGGATACTCTAAAACGATACTCTATCCTTTCTCTCACTCTATATTTAAAGTAGTACTGTGCTTACTCTATACTCAATAGTGGCGGGCCCCACTAGCTAAACAAAGGGAAAAAATGCTATAACTCACAAACCAAAAATCCAAATTAAATTTCGATTGCACCATTAAATTTGTCTCAATAAATCCTTCAAAACTAGATCACACATGGATATATTTAGATAAAGTGACAAGTGGGTCCTATAATGAATAGAGTGGATAGGGGATGATATAGAGGATGGATGGATGCCGGAGAATTGAGTATAGAGGAGAGAATCTTGCTGACTAGGACATATAGATGATGAATATAGAGGTCCATGAGTGCGGGTAGTCTAAGGCATAAAGAACCATGAAAACTCTGTGTAAAAAACAAGTGGGCATGTATTAACACTAAAAATCTAACTACTATATGGATAGACTGAGAGAAGACTACAACAAACCTTAGAACTAGTAAGCCAGCTGCATTATTAGCCTTGCTCTAATGTACTCCATCGCTCTGTTTCAAAATATCTTAGTTGATCAATCATGCGCCCTATTTTTCAGCACTACCTCAGGCGCACTTTTCAGTGAAGAAACAATGTTTTTCTATCTCATAAAAATTCAGCACAAACAGCAGCATAAGCCAAACTTCAGCGAAATGAACAGGGCCACCTGGATTCAAAATTTCACTGAAAATTCATGAATCTCATGGAGTGTCTGAAAGATAATTCCAAAATTTCACATTACATTAAAGAATGCACTTCATTGTAATATATAATTCTAGACTTGAATATCGTCAAAACTTTGAATTTATTGATTTCGGGGTGAACAGAAAAATTTGAAAACGATAACATGTCTCTGTTGATCTTCCTCACGTGTTTTTGTTTCACTTACATTTATTTCATGTTTGCTTTTCTAGACCAAAACATGTGTGATTGTTGCTTGAACTACCCACGCCATATATACTATTAATATCCCACATGATTAGGGCAAGTACGTTACTATGCGTCAGTGGTCTCGTACCTCATCTGATGTAGTGCCACGTATGATTTTTTTCCTGATGTAGAGGAAAGAGAGAGGAGAGAGAGGAAGAAGTCGTTGTTTCACGAAACAACCACCTCATGAGCTAAAGTTTAGGACTATGGAACAACTATTATACCATTATATGAGTTTGTCAGGATTTAATGTTTTTGCTTTAAGTTTCACAGAGATTTTTAGAGAAGAAGCATCAGAGTATCTCTACATGAGTTTATTATGAAAATATATTGAATATCATCTAATGATAAAAAATTTTATATTATGAATATTAATATTTAATATTATTATATATTCGGCTAAAATTAAAAAACCTTTAAGCGGGAAACGAGAATAACAATTATTTTGAGAGCAGAAGTCCGAGGATTAATATAGCATTGATGCCGTGTTAGTGTTCATTTTACATGCCACGCTCAACCTGGATGGATTACTTTTCACATGTGCATATGCATGCGAGACGAGAGGAAATAAAGTCAGTCTCAGTGGAGAGTTTCGTGACGTTGTTTCTAAGATTGTCATGTCATATAGAATGAAATAAAATTTGGATGAAATACTCACTCTCAATGTAAAGTTTCATTCTATAGTTTTACAAGGATTAAATTTCATAACTCATAAAATGTTGGTAATCGTGTCAAGAGAGTTTCATCTTTGATAAAACTCATTTATTCTCTTTTCTTAATTACACTACCATATCATAAAAAATGCTTATGTGATAATCTATTTAATATAAATAAAACTCACTTAAAACTCTCACCGATATTGGCCTAACAGCGGCCAATTCTACGTAAAAACTCACTTGTGTCGCTTCTAAATGCCATGAGACACAAGTTAAATACATACACGTCGGTAACTTACATCTCCTTACGACTTACAAATATTTTTTTTAAAAAAATGTAAATGCTTAATACAAGAGAACAGAGGGAATAATATCGGCTCTAGCTAAACAGTGAACGTTCACCAGACTGAAAAATCCGGTGCACGATCAGACAGCCTCACGACTTTCTTTATTTTGGCAAAAAAAATTCCGCACTTTTCCATTTTTTTGAAAGCTTTCTATTTTGGCAAAAAAAAATTCCACACCTTTTTCTTTTTAAAAAATTACAAAGTTATACTCAACTTTTATGTATAGCTTCTGGAACAAAGTTAAGCCCGTTCGGCTGTGCTGATAAACCGACTGAAAAATACTGTTGACTGATTTGTTGCGAGAGGAAAACACTATTCTGATAAAAAAATAGAAAAAGTCTAAATCACCCCAGAACTATTGACCCTGGAACACATAATCCCCTGAACTATGAAACGGTCTCATTTACCTCCTGAACTATCCAAAACTGTCTATTCTACCCTCTAGACGGTTTTCGGCGGTGATTTTGCTACAGAAAATGTAGTTTGCTACAGTAATAGCGGTTTTATATTTTTTTATTTATTTTTGCTAAATATTTGAAAAATCATAGTAAATTACAGAAAAATTATAAAATAGAAAATCTAATTTTGTTGGACTCCACATGAGTAGATCTACATAGTAAACATATAATACGGTACACTTTACTATAAAGTTTTTGCTGTAGCTTTTGTCTAAATTGGATTTTCTAATTAATCTAAAGCTACAGCAAAAACTTTGTACTAAAGCGTACCGTATTATATGTTCACTGTGTAGATCTACTCATATGGAGTCCAACAAAATTAGATTTTCTATTTTTATGATTTTTCTGTAATTTACTATGATTTTTCAAATATTCAACGAAAATAAATAAAAAAAGACAAAACCGTTATCACCGTAGAAAACTACAGTTACTGTAGCAAAACCGCAACCGAAAACCGTCCAGAGGGTAAAATAGACGGTGGATGGTTCAGGGAGTAAATTAGACCGTTTCATAGTTCAGGGGGTTATGTGTTCCAGGTCAATATTTTTTTTTCTACATCGGGGGTTCCAGGGTCAGATTTAGACTTTTTTCTAAAAAAAATAAGTTGGAAAGTACAGATTATAAGCCAGATGAACGAGACCTTAAAAATAACTTATACATGTTTTATGATTAAGGTTGTGTTTAGTTGTTGCTGTAAATTTTTTGAAGCACAGTAACTCTTTCATTTGTATTTGGCAATTAGTGTTCAATCATGGGCTAATTAGGTTCGAAAGATTCGTCTCGTGATTTACGACCAAACTGTGTAATTAGTTATTTTTTTCCTATATTTAATGTTCCATATATACATCCAAAGATTCAATGTGATGGGGAATCTTATAAAATTTTTGAAAGTTTGAAGGATCTAAACACACTCTAAGACTACCCGCACTCATGGACCTCTATATTCATCCTCTATACGTCCTAGTCAACAAGATTCTCTCCTCTATACTTAATTCTCCCGCACCTATCCATTCTCTATATCATCCTCTATCCACTCTATCCACTGTGGGATCCACTTGTCATTTTATCTAAATATATCTATGTGTGATCTAGTTTTGAAGGATTTATTGAGACGAATTTAATGGTGCAATCGAAATTTAATTTGGATTTTTGGTTTGTGAGTTATATTATTTTTTCCTTTGTTTAGTTAGTAGAGCCCGCCACTCTAGAGTATAGAATAAACACTGTATCACTCAATATAGAGTGAGAGAAAGAATAGAGTATTATTTTAAAGTATCCAATACAATAATTTTTACTCTATATTCGTACTCTAAAGCTTCATAGTATCGTTTTAGAGCATCCACTGCGCATATTCTAACTGTTGGTGTGAACGAGAGCACCGTCCACCTACAATTACTACTCATGAGCCGAGTAGCCGACCCACACGCCCTTCCCGTCATTTCCCCGGGCGGCCGTCGAGCTCCGGCGCCGCTTCCAGATCACTGCTGCAGGCTGCAGCTCCCTTCCTTCCCTTCCCTCGCCACGGCAATGGCAACGTCCTCGAGCAGCTCCTCCGCAGTGGACCTCTGCGAGGCCGCAGACCTCGACGACGCCACTTCAAGGCTGTTCTTCAGCGACATCAGTGCCGCTGGCCCCGGCCTGTCTTGGCCTGCGGCGTCGGAGATCCACTCCACGCTGACCAGCCAAGACTCGCTCGTCGCTCTGTGCAGCAAGCATGGCGTGCCCAGCGAGCTCACTCCTGTCTGCGCCCAGTACTTGGGGTGGAGAGCCTGCACGCCGCCGACGGTGGGCTCGAACAAGATGTGCGTCTACGCCGCCGCTCTCGACGCCGGCCTCCGCTTCCCGCTCCATGGGTTTTACGCCAGGGTCCTCCGGCACTACCGCCTCGCGCCGTCCCAGCTCACCCCCAACACGTGGAGCTACCTGGCCGCCTTCGTCCTGCTGTGCCAGGACGCCTGCGTGGAGCCGCTGGTGTCAGCGTTCCGGTACTTCTTCACCATATGCGCTCACAGCCACAAAGGCAAGCCAACGGGGTGCCACCATTTCCAGCCGAACCACGACGTCCGCCGCCGCCTGTTTACCGGCACTCTGCCCAGCTGGAGCGGGTGGAAGTCAAGGTTCTTCTTCCTTGACTGCCCATCGGGGTGGAAGTGCCAGGTGAAGTGGGGCAAGCCGAGGAAGCAGGACGCGCGTCGCGTGCAGCTCACCGACACGGTGATAGAAAAGCTGAAGCAGAAGGGGAGCATCGATATCAAGGTCTTCTTGGCCAAACGCGAGATGCCCGTCGGCGACCCAGCTGCTCTTGCCCCGCTGCAGTCGGCGGTGAAAGCGGAAGCCGGAGCCGGTGCTGCTGCAGAGAACGCATCCACGAGGAAGCGCAGCAGGCTGTCGCCGGCGGCGGTCTTGTCCCAACGACAACCCCTGCCGACGTCACCGCCGGCGGGCTTGGCTCCTATCAGAGCTTCTAGCACTGGAGGCCGCAGCGGGCACATTCCGCCGCCGGGCTTCGCTCCTATCGGAGCTTCTAGCACTGGAGGCCGCAGCGGGCATATTCCGCCGCCGGGCTTGGCTCCTATCAGAGCTTCTAGCACTGGAGGCCACAACGGGCACATTCCGCCGACGGGCTTGCCTCCTATCAGAGCTTCTAGCACTGGAGACCACAGTGGGCATATTCCGCCGTCGCAGCAACGGAGCTTCGGTGAGTCCACATCAACGCCGTGGCAGTTGCGTGCTATGAGAGCTCGAGCTCAAGATGTTAGTATCGGAGGCAGCAGCGAAATCACCCCGCCGGCGCCGCACACGATGTGTGCTAGCGATGTGTTGCAGTTGTGGGAGGCCAGAGCCAACGCTGACGAGCAGGCGGCCATGATCGCGAAGCTAAATCAGGAGCTGCACCTGGTGAAAACCTGGAACACTCAATGGCAAAAGGAGCTGAGGGCTGCCGGAGCCAAGCACGCCGCCGAGATCGCCGAGCTCATCGCCCACCTCCGTGCGGCCAATGACCGCAACAACCATCTGAATGAGGAGCTCGTCCGGCTTGACAAGGAGTATGTGGCCGAGCGCGACCAGCTCATCGGTCACCTGCGCACGGCCAGTGTTGAAGTCGCGCGGCTCCAGGCAGCCAGTGTTGAAGTCGCGCAGCTCAAGGAAGAGCATGCCGCCGAGAGCGCCCAGCTGAAGGAGGAGCTTGCGGCCGAGGTAAAACAGCTGAAGGAGGAACTTGCGGACGACGCAGAACAGCTCAAGCACGAGGGCTACACCATGGGCGCGAGCGATATGAGGGACCTTGCCCTCGCCATGTGCAAGGGCGTCATCAGTCCTGATGAGCTGAAGGTCGAGCTGCTACTGGACCATAGCCATCAGATTCAGGGAGCCTCTCCAGTGGTAGTGGAGGATCAGTGATGTGCTTTCCGTGGATGCATTGCCGTAAGTTACCTCTCTCAACTTAAAAAGTTCTATCTTGCTGCATATTGTTAATCAGTAGCATGTCTTTGTGATTCATGCATCCAGTTGTTTAATTTGGATATTGGCGTATTGTGCTAGCATGCTATGGCACCCCTCATCACATTATGCATGTGTGTACTGATCGAGTGAATTTGGTCTCCTAATTAGTTCAATGCGATTGGCTATTAACCATTAATCTGATGGAGTAGTCTCTAAAATGTGATTTTGACATGCCACTGCAACCGTACCAATCCATTTCTGTAAAGTATTAACTAAAAAACATCCTGTTAAGTTGGCCTAATCTGATGTTTCTTTCATGGCTAAAACTTGGCATCATGATCTGATTTTAATTTGAAGCACAGATTAGCAATTTCAGTTGACATGCTATTGCAACCAATCTACTGCTTACTGAATTCATTGTGCTAATTTTGTTTGATCAGTTTTCTATACCTGTTGTTTTCCCCTTTCGTATTCTATTGAATTTGTGCAATATATGTCATCCGTTTTTCGTATTCTTGTGAGCACCGAAACTAGATGAAAGTGCATCTATTGTGTACTAGCGAGCAGCTTATGTGATCCCTTAATCAGGGACTAACTCTGTTCTGATCCATCATGCTAAGTCGCACTAAGTCTGATGTTTCTTTCATGACTAGAACTAGGCATCATGATCCAATTTTATTTTGAAACACAGAGTAGCAGAAATAGTTGATTGCATATCCTCTGATGTTGAACTGTGATTCTGACATGCTATTGCCACTAATCTACTGGTCCTAACTGAATGCTCATGCTAGAGACATCGTGCTAAGTTTATCTAATCAGTTCGCCATATCTGTTGTTTCTCCCTTTTGTATTCTATTGAATTGTGCAAGATATGTTATCCATTTTTTTCGTATTACTGTGAATACCGAAACTCTATGAAAGTGCATATTTTGTGTACTAGTCAGCAGCCTAAGCGATCCATTGACCCCATACTGTTTTCTTTCTGTGAGTGACAAGAAGTTAGTTTTCCTTTGCCAGTCATTCTCAATATTTATACTGTGCTAGTGTATTATTTCAGAAATTCCGGTATCATGTTAGTAGTGTATTATCTTGCTTGTTAACCATATGATTGCTAGTGTTCATGTATTAGTCCAGACATATTATTGGTCTTCTAGCCTTCAGTATGGTTCAGACTATGAAAACCCTGGAATAGTAGAGATTGTTTGGAGGTACAGTGCTGGCTATAGTTGGTTGCTGCATTCTTCAGAGACCCCAAACAGATGTTGTACTGTATAGCGACAAAGCTGAATTTGTTTCCACGGTTCTGCAACCGTGTCTTTAGGTCACTTGCACTAGGTAGAGTGGGGTTGGAAATGTAGTATTCATGTTTGTGTCTTTCAATTGCCCAAACCATACTCATAGCGTAAAAAAGTTCTATCTTGCTCCATATTATTAAGCAGTAGTTACCGTATCTTGCCTTGCAAATCTAATTAGTTACTATATATTGTTAAGAAGTAGTTACTGTATCTTGATGACTATATCTTGCCTTTAAATTCTTGTTCTAGTTCGAAACGTTGGTCGCCAAGGAGTATACTGCATATATCAGTAGTCTCTAAAATGTGATTTTGACATGCCATTGCAACCAATCCATTTCTATCAAGTATTAACCAAAACAAATCCTGTTAAGTTGGCCTAAGTTCTACCTTGCTCCATCGATAAGCGGTAGCATATTTGTGATTCATGCATCCAGTTGTTTAATTTGGATATTGTGCTGGCATGCAAGCACACACGGCAAGCTTATCATTGTGTAGATGTGTACTCTGATCGAGTGCACTGGTCTCAAAATTAGTTCAATGCCATGCGATTGGTTACTGAATAAAAACATTACTCTGACGGAGTAGCTAGTTTCAAATTGGCATCTGTTATGAGACATTTGTCTTAGCTGATAAAACCTTTCATTCAGTTTGATCACTTTGATGTGTTATTTTGTTTTCTAATATAAAGCTTCTCACTTTGTTTACACCTGGTCTCTTTTTCAGTGTTAGGATACCACTGATATGCCGTGGAGGTTGGCTACGACGGTATGGGCTACTATTTTGTAACGATTTCTTCGGAAGAGCTGCAGCATGGGAAAAAATCATACCTGCAGCATTGTGCTTTTGCTTCCCTAGAACCTGGTCTCAGTTAGGTCTAGAGAGAACTGTTTTGGTTCATGTGTGGGCTTAATCTCCTAGGCCTCAGCTTCCCTTTTATCCATGCTAGTTGATTGCCATATGTGAACTACTGAACTCCAAAGACAATGGCATGCGACCAGTGGCCAGTATATGCTTACTGCTTCTATCTATGTTAAATGTGCTAATATGTATATCATGGTTACTTTGAACGTCAAGAAATTCGACTAAGCTGTTGTTTCCTTATATGTTATTCTTTCATGGTTTGGCATAACGCGTGCTATTCCAATTTCTGCTTCTTCATGTACATGGATTCTTTGCCATGCACATCAAGAATTTAAGTTAGTATATACACGGCAAATGCATGAGCTTTCTTTGGCGAGCACCTCAGTTTGAGTTCCGGAATGGTCTCTAGTCATGGGGCTTCATGTGCAACCTGAAGGCTGAAGTTTGATTGTCATCACCAGCAGAACTAGAAGACTGAATGCGCATACTGAATCTTCTGGTAGCGGCTGTTGGCTTTACTTGGAAGATTATATGTTTTCCACTGGTCTGCTCTCTTTATTTAGACAAAGGGTAGTGATATGTTCGTCGTTTGTTGTTTGGCCTTTTTTACCAGATAATCATAAGGTAATTACAATTCATAAGCTGCTATTCTGGATTGAGTACCAAATATTTATAATATCAAATAAATATCATTAGATTAATTACGAAATGTATTTTCATAATAAATTAATTCGGAGCCATAAATGTGAATATTATTTACTAGAAATTTGGTCAAACGTGAAGCACTTCAGCTGACACCCACCCATAGTTATATTCTTTCTAGGTCAGAGGTAGTATTTTGGAACTGAGAAGCACGGAAGGGGCAATTTACTCGTGGTGATCAGAGAGTGCCGAAGTGCCGATGATAATTCTGAGGCCATGGCATCACGTGATCTCTGGATTTGACATGCGTTTTTGGGGGTCGCGGGTTCTAACGACATCAATGTTTTGAACCAGGCTACTATCGTCCCGTTCGTTTCGCTGGTTCAGCCAAATCAGCAGCCATCTAGCAGTGTTTTTCTTTCACAATAAACCAGCGAACAGTACTTTCAGTTACAGTAAACCAGCGAAACGAACAGGCTCTATATTTATTGAAGAGCTAAAGGAACAAGCTCCTGGAGTCCAATACATGGTCAACAGGAATTAACACAACATAGGGTACTATCTTGTTGATAAAATATATCCAGATTGGGTTGTATTTGTGAAGTCAATATCAGTGCCCATCTCTGAAAAGGATAAGTTATATACACAGGAACAAGAAGGAGCAAGGATGGATATTGAACGGGCCTCTGGTGTATTGCGCCATCGACTTTGCATTTTAAAACAACCAGCTCGTCTATATGATCCGAATCAACTCCACAATATTGTGCTAGCTTGCATTATACTTCACATCATAGTATGATAGTTGAAGATGAAAAGGAAGATGACCTGGAAGAGAATCTTGATTTGAATGAGGCTCCAAGTACAGTGATTGTCAAAGAACCGGAATTCTCTCCCGACCAATATGTTACATTTGAAAGAGTTTCAAAGAAAGATAGTGACATTCGGGATCGTTTGGCGCATCATCGATTGAAGAAAGATTTGGTGAAACATATTTGAAAGTTTGGGCACCATCGAAATATATCTTGAGTTTGAGATATAAAATGTAATCCGTTTAAATTATATGCGGTCGTTTTAATATATGCGTATGCACTCATGAACGTTGAATTAATTAATATATTTTATTTTATATGATTATTTTTTACATAAAATATATTGTAGTTACGATTATATTTATTTTAAGATATATTTATAAATGACTACGTAGTTTACGTAGCAGGTAGTAGGATCACAACTTCACGCATATATTAACTAGTGCGGCTTGTATCGGAAACAGTAAAATAAAACTCTCTTCTTCTTGTTTGGTCACGTTTAGTTTGCAAAATTATTTTGAAAAAGTACTATAGTATTTTCGTTTGTATTTAATAAATTTTATCCAATCATGAATTAACTAGGCTTAAAATATTCGTGTCAATATTTACAGATAAATTATGTAATTAATTATTTTTTATCTATATTTAATACTTCTAGTATATGCAATGTGATGTAGAATCTTAAAAACTTTTTTTTTGTATTTTGAAGGGGTCTAACCTGGCCCAGTCAGGAAAGCTGACGTGATAGTGTCGGTAACTGGGGCCTCGTTTAGTTGGAAGAATAGGGGAGAAAAACACTGTATCAGAATTCCTGTAGCATTTCGTTTGTATTTGGTAAAAATTATCCAAATTTTGACTAACTAGGTTTAAAATGTTCGTCTCACGAAGTACAACCAAACTGTGCAATTAGTTTTTGATTTCATCAACATTTAGTACTCCATGCATTTGCCGATATTTTGATGTGACGGGGAATCTTCTTTTTTCATAGTGGAATTTGGGGGAGAATTGAGGGAACTAAACGAGGCCTGGGAAATGAAATGCGACGCCGCCCGGCTAGAGAGAGAGTACTACATGTCAAATCATAGTAGGCAGGAGGAGGGAGCTGGTGAGACGAGAAACCCCAGTAGAATAGCCATAGCCCATAGGTCAGCTGCAAGTGGATAGCCGGCGTTGGGAACTTGCGTGAAGATCACCGGGAACTTGCGTGAAGATGCAGAGGAGATGGAAAGCAGGCCTGCTGCAAGATGTTGCTGTCCTGTATCTCCGCTGGTGTTCAGTCATGCATGTCTTCACCTCAGGCAGTACTTTTCTCTCACATTATTTGAGCACCAGCCACCTTTCAGACAACAGTATTTTTCTCTCATAACAAATCAACACTAGCCACCAGCCACCCGCTAGCGGAACGAGGCCAAAAATAGAAGAAGGATTCGCCAAATGCACGGAAGAAGTTGGGTGAATTTTTGCGGTTAGGCCACTCTCAATGCAGTTTCATCAGAGTTTTATAGGTATTAAATGTGCTGATGTGGCACCGTAAGAGATGATAAGAGTTTCATGAGAGTAGAAAAAGTTTCATAGGGATGAAACTCTTCTACATTATTTCCAAAATATGAATGTGTTAAAAACTGGGTCATGAAACCTCCGTTAAGACTAGCCTCAGCTGACCAGGTCTTGAAGCATTGCCAAACGCCGCCTCCTAATGTATAAACTCTATCCAATTCAGGCCTACTTTCTTTGGGACGTAGAATTTATTTTTCTATTTTTTTTGCAAGTTTTTTTAACAATTCTTGTGTTCCAAGCATCAAAGTGTAAGATATGCATAGGATTGTTATGATCAGCAGGGTCAAGTTTATTTTTACATTTGAGCATCAATTATATCACTAACAAATGACAAGCAAAATAAATAATATAAAGGACAAGGACGACAAGGAAGAGGTTTGCCTGCAGGCGTGCTCAATTTAGGGGTAGGCCGGATGCTCTTTTGCATGCATATAAGTATATGGCCAAGATCAAGAAGGGAGTTCAATCCTCGCTCGCTTTGCATGGATATATAAATATAATAGACTCTGGACTGGGAGGGCATGCACTGCAGGAGATAAAAGAGTATGAAGAGTGAGATCAAAAGAGTTTTTATCTTGGCACAATTATAACTCTCTATGAGTCTTAAAATTTAATGTCTATAAAATCATAGAAAGAAACTTTATATTGAACGCGGGTTTCATCCATATTTTTATTTTGTTCTATATACTTCCTCACTTTTTTATCAAGTGTCACGTTTGGTTTTTGGAGAAAAAAAAAGTCACGATTAGATGCCGTATTCTTGTCTAATCGTTTTGTTCGGAGAGTAACAGAGTTAAACGCCGCCTCATTTGTTCCACACCATTTTAAGTCTGCATGCAGCCAGGTTCAAAAAAAGGAAAAAAAGTCTGCATGTAGTCATGCCCAAGTTTACATGCTACCATGCAGGGAGGAGATAGAGCGATGAGTAGTAGTACGAAGCAGCATAATGGAATGGAACGACCCGGCCTAAATTGGAGTTAATCTCCATCTTTGGTCTGTGTACCAAAACCTTTAAACTAAAAAAAATCCTTAGATGACACAAAAAAGAATGGAGTTTAAATCATAGTACAATTAAAAAAAATCTTGGCGGCGTCGCTCTGGCTGGCTGCCGTCTGCGCTCGCACTGCATGCAGCCAGCTGTTGTGTCCGCGGCGCTCGCTGCGTCGCCGTGGCCTGCCGGCATGGGCCACCTACGCCGACCGCCGCTAGAGTCCCACCCCATTCTGCTCCAAAGGTGCATAATTGTTTGTCACGTGTACTCGGCCCAACTGCCTGGACTAGGTTGAATGAGAGGAAAGGCCAGGTCCCATACTCTACGGCTACTCGGCCCAACTGCCTGGACTGCGCCATATGAGAAGGCCAGGTCCCATACTCTACGGCTCCATTTCGTTCGCCTGTCTCGAGTAGTGTACAAATTTTTCCCCTCAAAAAAAAAGAAAGAATAATGTACAAATTTTGCAAATCTTTTGGTTACTGGTACCACGTTTCTTTTGTCTTATATACTAAGATAATAAAAGCTCTGCTGTTTAGCCGTGCTCCACGTCATCCACAAAGCGATTCTCAACAGAGGTCCCGTTCGGCTGTGCTGATAAGCCGGCTGAAAAACATGGTTGACTGATTTGTCGTGAGGAAAAAATACTGTTTCGGCTGAAAAAAACAAGCTAAAAAATACGGATTATAAGTCAGATGAACAGGGCCAGAGTATTTTGCTCCAAATGTGGTCTGCTACCCCACCCACAGACCGCTGACCATTCGGGCATCAGTGTCGGCAATCAGGTACGATAGTGTCAGCGACGTGGTCAGTCAAACTAACAGGCAAATCGACAGGAATAAAAGTTAGGCCATGTTGGACATATGCATGAAGTATAAAATGTAGATGAAAAAAAACTAATTGTATAGTTTTCGGAGAAATCGCGAAACGAATCTTTTAAACCTAATTAGTCCATAGAAAGCCTTAAGAGCTACAGTAATCAACATGTGTTAATGACGGATTGATTAGTATCATTAGATTCGTCTCGTAGTTTCCTGACGGGTTCTGTAATTTGTTTTTTTATTAGTATCAAAAACCCCTCCCGATGTAACATTCAAAAATTTTCATTTCGCCAACTAAATGCAGGCTTAGCTCAAAGAATTTGCAAGGTCCTTGCCAGTTGTCATGGACCTCACCGGCAAGATCATTAAAATAATTGTAGTTCTAGCACGAAGGCAGCATGAAGCTCAATTATGTGGAGCACTACAGAGAATGTACCAGACTCCAGACATGTGTTTCTGAGCGTACTTAGTTTAGAATAACACAGGTGGGTAGGGTCAAAAGGAAACGTCAAGAGGACGTACCTTCCCTGCTCATCTCAATTCTCAACACGTCTCCGAGCGATAGCATCTTAAACAAATTGAACAGCATCACCATGGATGATGGATCCAAATCATCCAAATGGATGGCATGGAAGAAACCAGAGGCTACTGGTACCAGTTCAGTGCTTCCAACACGGGAGCTCGTCAGAACAAGATAACCAGGCACAAGCACAACACAAGCAATGAAGCACTGTATGTCTGTATATACTTCCTCCGTATTGGATTTAGAAATCGTTTTAGACAAGGTTTAGATCAAATATTAGAAATATAAATCATCAATAACTTTTAAGTTGTTGTGTTTGCAAATGTAAAAATTATATAAATAGATTTGTCTTGAAAAATACTTTCATAAAATTATACATATATCACTTTTTTATAAATATTTTTTTAATAAAAATAAGAGGTCAAAGTTATGTTTTAGAGACCGTGTCACTGTCTAAAACGACTTCTAAATCCGATACGGAGAGAGTATGGAGACATGTAGCTTTCCAGACAACTCTCTGACGGGGTCAGGGGGAAAGCTTCAATTCGGGGCCAGGGGGAAAGCTTCAACTCGTGACACAAAACTTATACATGGTTAACAGCCTGCTTGAGCTTTCAGCCGCTTATTTTCAATCAGTCAGCAGTGTTTTTCTCTCATAACAAACCAGCCGCTGTATGATGGTGTCTCATCCAGTGTCTTCTAAGGAAAACACATACTCCCTCTGTCCCCAAAAACGAGAGTCATTCTCGCTTCCTAAAAAGTCAATGACTTTTAACTTTAATCAAATATATTTAACAAAATATTAATATTTATGATACATAATTAGAATAATTAAAATCATTAGGTAGATCGTTGAATATATTTTTATAATAAACTTATTTAGAAATATAAATATTACACGTATTTTCTATAAACCTAGTCAAAATTGAGAAAATTTAACCAGCACGATACCCATGGCGACTCTTTTTCTAAGACGAAGGGAGTACCACACCTGCGACGCCCGGCTCAGAAGCCCTTATCTGAAGCACTACCCAGATACAGAAGTTTCCAAACAAATCCTTTAGAGCGGTCGTTTCAGGTTTTTATGTGAAACTGCGCTACATCGAAGAAGCATTCCAAAAAGAACTGTCACCAACATCCTATATAGACGGGTGCTAAATATATACAAAATAAAAACTAGGATCATGAGGCCTGTTTCAAACGAACAGCGGGGTTCTGTTGCTACTTTTTATGCACAGATAAGTTTAAACTGCGGCAGCACCTACCGAGGACAGGTGGAAAAGAAATTCAAATGAACGGAGGTACAATGGTTATGATGATCGATACATTGCATAACAGCTATTCCTTTTTTTTTTTACTGCAGATTCTATGCATCAACGTCCATATCTTGTATCCCTACATCCACAGAAGCATACGAGGAATTGAATTTCATAAGAGTTCCGTTAAAAGATACAAATACTATCAAAAGATAACACTGATTCTATAGAGCAGCTCTAAATATCCCCTCAAGGGTGTAAACAAAACTCCAGCATTTCTAGGTGATGCATACCTAATCAACATACATTAAAATTCTACCCCACAAAAATGAAATGGACAGCCCTGTTCGCTTGGCTTATCAGCCGTACTTTTTTAGCGAAGGAACAGTGTTTTCCTCTCACAACAAATCAGCGAACGGTACTTTCCAGCCTAGCTTTTCAGCCAAGCGCTGGAAACATGCCAAAGAGTAAGATATGGTTAAAAAAAATATATACAGCTGACCAGCTCACCAGCTCAAGTTGGCATCATAGAAACAAAAGGTTGTATTGTAGATCATCTATGTTAAGGATTATATTTGGTTTATTTGGAAAGTGGAATAGCATGAGCCCGTTGTGCAACTGTGTGTGCCTTGTCTTTTTGAAGGACCCGTGGTTCTTATAAGTTATTTCTTAGTACTACAGATTTGCAATAGCATACTCCAACAAATGTGAGGAAAATTGAAAAAAAAAATATATTACTTATGCATACCTGTAATGGAAACTAGCCATTCTTCCCGGTGCTGCAATACTAGGAATGGCCCCTGTGACTATGTATTCATCATCAATTTCATCAAATCTAATTTCCCTTAATTCAACAGATTGTGTTGGAACCTCGAGATTAAAATTTTCCAGATTTGCCTGGTTCCCATTCCTCCTTCCACTGCCTCTTCTTTCCCTTGCTCTTGCTCTTCTACGACTTCTTGAAGATCTTGAAAACGCCTTGCAGAATATACATGACCACCAGTTTGTCCTGACACTGTGGAAAACTTCATAGTCCTCACCAGTGTCATCATCCCCATACTCAATCACATAGTCTCCCAAAACAATCCCATTAGGAACTTGTGCATGTATTGTGCTCAAGACATCTACAATATCAGAAGACTGCTGGAAATTCTCCCAATCAACTTGCCTAGCAGGATCAATCTCTGAAGGGCGTGAATCAGGATGCTTTTGTTGCGTGTGCTTCTGAAGCTCATTGAAGTTACCAACAAACGAGCAGCAATCCTCTTCGCAGCACCTTTTCTTTTGATTAAGATGCAGCCGAGCCTCACCAATAACAATCCACCCAATAACATCACCTCTACACAAGGGGCAACTGGGACGGTTGTTTGCATTAGACGGCACAATATGAATAATGCTATCAAGAGGAGGCACAGCTAAGGATGAAACTTTCGCATTGGAAGGCAGTTCAGATGCAAACTTAAATCTCTCAAGACAGTTTGAGCGGGTCTGGTCTGTATCACAAACAAACGGCCTGCAGCCTTTCTCATAAGACGTGCATCTCAGTAGCACTGCATTGTGAGGGTAATCAAGGCAGATCGGGCAGGTAACGTCCTCCATCCAACTCTTATCAAGCTGTATGTCCAGATCAAAGGAGCTGTGCTTTACCACCTTCTTCACGATCAAGTTGCCTGAACCCATCGCGGAGACGCAGACTTGCAACGAAAACTCTTGGCTCTAGCAGGTCCAGCTTTTCATTACAACCTACAAGACACCAATAGGGCAATCAGATCAATTCCAGCTTGCTACTTCAAAAACGTAGTGCACAAATTCTGTGTGTGATAGTGAATAGACTGAGCATTTCGATCAAAAGACAATATGATAAATGATGGTGTATGGCAGGGAACAGACACCCTAATGCCACAATCAGTCCATGTAATGAATTCCCTATAACCCCACATGACAATTTTGACACTAAAAACAAACTCAACCACCTAATGATTTGCCACAACCACAACTTCCAGTCGAATCCTTCACCCCCAGAAGAGATCAATAACTACACCTGTGCCAGTTCTGGTAAAACTGCAACGAATCCTAGAAAAATTCCTTACCCCCAGACGAGATCAATAACTACACCTGTGTCAGAATGTGATTTCGACCCCAAAATACCGCGTGGCCCAGGGGAGACGGGGTACAGTTCAACTCCTCGTCCCCCAACCCCCCAAAAAATCGGAAAATAAACCGCACGGCGCGAACTCCTTAATCGGGCACCAACAACTAACTACTTCCTTCTACGGCGCGGCGCCAACTGAGATGGGCGGATTTTGCGCGCTGATGAACCACGGGCGGGAGCGGCGGATTGTATCGGGACTGGGCAGATTAGCTCAGTGCCACCACGCAGCACACAAATCGGGTCAACTGAAGCGACGAAGGGAATCGACTGCGAACGAAACCAACGGAAAGGGGAATCGAATCTATCTATCCAGGCACGAGGCAGCTGGACTCACCAACAACAGACGACGAGACCGACCGACCGACGGCCGGATGGACGGATCTCCGCTCCGCTCGACCCGTCGAGGGGCGGCGGGTGGAGGGAGGATCCGTCGGGCGCGGGGTGGGAGGGGCCGGCGCGGCGCGGAGCGGGACGGGACGGGGCGGCGGCGTGGCGCTGGGCTGCGTGCGTCGTCGCCTCGGTGAGGAGTCTAGTCTAGGTTTGGAGTTGGACTTTTTAGAGCCATTTGCGCTTGCGTAGTTGCGTGCGACGAGTGGAGAGAGAGAGAGAGAGAGTGGGGATGCCTCCTCCGATGTGAGAGGAGGGCCCCTCGGGCCGGCGATTGCAGCCACTCTCCTTTGACATTTTCCGCCGCTTGCCTTGCGTAGCTTTCCTTTTCCTTTTCCTTTTCTATTCTTTTTTTTTCTTCCAGATGTTGGTCAAGTGTTGAACACTTTATTATTTTTATTACGTTGGTCTTTTCATGTCCTTCTCAAAAATCAATGATTATATTATACGGCCATATAAAATTAATGTGTTCAGCGTTCTCAATATGGCCATATAATTTATTATTGGTGTACTCGCTCCTCTGTTTCAAATTATATAGCATTATAGCGTACTTAATTTTATTTGATTCGAAGTGGAATGTTCGATCATTTTCTTAGAAGACATTATTAGCGTCTACACTCCAAGAATATATATTATCAAGATACATTTTAATACAATTAATTTAATGTTTTAGATTGTGCATTTTTTATATTATACTTTAAAAATGAAAGACCTTTGACTTAAAATGTCCTAAGCTAAAGTGAATAATAATATGGAACGACTTAAGTACATATTAATTGGAAGAGTGTATGCAAGTGCTAACAACCCGTTACGGATTTGAAATTAGTGCGTTAATGTTTCAAAAGCGATTATTCTCTTTCTTTTTCACCCACGTCAAAACGTGAGAAGCATCGTCATGTTGTAAACGGCAGAGTCAGAAGGACGTTTCTCCTTGACAGCGATGACGCGCCAACGAGTAGGTCGGTGTGAATGACGCGCGCAGAGACGAATGGGAACGGTGGCCATGTTAAGATACGAAAGTTTGGTCACTAAATTCGCTACGCAGAATTTCTATTTTCCGTCACATCAAAATATCGGTACATATATGAAGTACTAAATATAGATGAAATAAAAACCTAATTATACAGTTTTGTTGTACTTTGCGAGACGAATATTTTAAGCCTAATTAATGACAATTATTATCAAATAAAAATAAAATTATTACAATGTGACACGACATTTACTATGCAAAATTTACCTCTAATTTAGGCCTGCACGTCACATCATCTGCTGTTTTTTTTTCCGCAATCCAATCCAAAGGGAAACGACAACTTCGCCTACTACTCCGTACGTCCGATACAAGGGAAACGAACAAGAGTGCGTATATTACTCCAGCGACTAGTCTGGGGCGAACTTAATTAATCTCTAGGATTAGCACATGGCACACGGCAAAGGACAGAGAAGAAAAAGAACGCACACATATGCCGTAGATGTCCGGCGCAGGTACTGAACAAGTTGCAAAACTAATAAAAAGGACCAAGATTACACATACAAAATGTCTTCTTTCGCGACTCAGAAAATCCAACAAAAAAAGATACATGGGACTAATATTCAAATTCGACATATCTTAAGCACAATGATGATGATCAGTAATGGAAAAAAGAAAAAAAAAAAGACACCATGATTCCATGAACGTCAAAGGGAAGCTCCCAACACACCAATATACGGGCGATTCTTCTGAAGGTCTCTGACAACATTGCCCTTCGTTCCAGTTCTACTCCTACTCTCCTAGATTGCAATTGCATCATCCCAATTCGCAATCCATTCTTGATTATTGATCCCTTAACTCACATATTTGAGCCTTTTTTGCGGCCTTTACATACCCCTACTCCTAGATCTAGTACCTCTCGAGGACCACAAGATCAGCCTTCTTCATCCTCACAGTTTGCAGCTCAGACTAAACTGTCACCAAACCCACGCTCTTGTATCTGAAGGGGCAAACACAAATACTGCACTTTATTAGTAAGGAGAAGCTCTACTTTTTTGAACGAAAAGCCTGAAGATTTCATAGATTAGCCTAACATACCTGGACGGCATGGAGAACGCAAGAGCACGACCTGTCGCAGCAGCAGAAGGCCGCGGTTTCTGACGGTAGTAGCGGATGAACTCCCGAGAACCGAGTGATCGGACACGGGTTCCCTTTTCACTCTTGTTTGTGATTACTAGCTCTGACCCGCCGATTCCAAGCTCAATGCCACAGTTACCATCAGCAGCAGCAACCAACTGCTTGCCGTCCACATCAGCATAGCTGCAGTCAGAGCAACAAGGTTAGATTCGATACTTGCGTGCAAATCATGCTTCTTGTGCATATGAACCATGCAGTCCAAATCTATCTAGGCTTTTTACTGCTTGCACAATGCAGTTTTCCATCATGTTCACGGGAACAGGGAGAACCATTGACCTCTTGTAAGCAGGAGGAACTTCCGAACTTGTAAGATCGTAAAATTAAGCTGAACAAAAATATTATACCTGCTACTGTAATCGTAGAAATCCTCGAGATCCGCGTCCTCATCGTCTCCGCCATCACCATACCGCACTTTGCAGTGCCCCTTTGCATCCATGTGTTTCCTGACGGCCTCCAGGCTCTGAAAGGCCCGGCGTCTGTCGTCGCAGTAGAGGCAGATAAAATCCCGCTTCACCTGCATTATGCCGAATCACCCAACAGACACAGCATGAACAAAGATTTCAAACCAGATACTGTAACTGTAATAAACAAAGCATTAGATGCTGTGACACAAGACAAAAGATATGCCTCGCTACGTACCTTCAGTCCAACATAGGTAACAAAACCACCGGGATCCTTCAAGTATTCGCTGTCAGGTACGAAGAACCCGTGCTTCCTGTGCAGATGGACCAAGCAGTCGTCCACGGAGCCGTGCTTGAGGTCACACATGAAACAGCACGATGGGTCCAGGTCCAACTCTTCAACCTCTTCGTCGCGTCTAGAGGAATAATCCGCCGCGTTCACTTCCATGCTGTTCGAAGTGGATTCGTCAGGCAACGCTGCGTCTTCATCCTCTTGTACCGTGGTGGTGGTGCAAACCGGAAGTGGTGTGATTCCTCCGGCAGCGGAGGAACGACTGGGCTCCTGAGAGGCGGCTCTCATGAGATGCGATCGCGAGCTGAGGTGCTGCTCGTGAGCTCGAGAGCTCGTGTACTCCTTCTCGCACAGAGGACAGGTGTATAGCGTCGGAGTGGTTCCAACCGATAGAGCGGCTTCCCATGCCAGAAACAGAGCCTCCGTCACGCCTGGAACTCGAGCCACCTGGAGCATAAAAATCAGTCCAAATCCACCGGCATAATGGCGAGTTCAAAAACAAAGGGAAGTGAAGATAAACATGCTACGGATTTTTTTTAATGTCACCGGGAGATTACTCCCCACCTGAATATATATATATATCAATTGGCTCGTTTTGTATTTTACAAACATTTATTAGGAGGAAAAAACGACAACAACAATGCTACGGATATTGGATTATTGACTTGGAAGTGAATAATGTGCTACGGAGATAAACATAGCAACTCTAAAGATAGAGATAGAAACTAATTATATCGTACGGATCATTGTCATGTACTCCGACAAGCAACAAAATCAAAGCTAAGAATAAACCGCCGTTCTCTACATATAGGTAATCGTCTCAATTCACCATTGTTGGAGTTTTGTTTCAGCAAATCATTGTTGGAGTTTTTCTTAGCAAAAAATCATTGTTAGAGTTGATCCGTAGGTATGGCCATGGCGGTGGGTGGAGGACGATCAGTACCTTGCGCTTGAGGTTGTAGCGGTGCCATTCGGAGCGGTAGTGGATCCGCTTCTGCTCGTCGTCGACGAACACCACGTTGCACGCGTTGCAGGTGGTCGTCGGCATCCTTTAGCCTCCCTCTCTTTTCTCTCCTGCTCGCTTCGATCTGTTTCGGCGGGGCACCACCGGGCAGGGGCGAGCAACGCAGCAAGGAGCCCAATGACAACCGGCAAGTTATAAGCTCGTAGGAGTCCTGGGCTCCTAGACCCTTTCGGCCCCGTCAACTATCCTTGGCTCCCAAGGAATCCAAGTGGCCCTTGTCTGAAAAAAAAAACGCAAGTGGCTGGCTTATTACGTGATATTTGTGGCTAATAAGGGGCTTGCTAGCGTCTGGGCGTCTAACAAGGCATCTGGACGCCCGCGTCTGCAGCTATTTCCTGCACCATTTAACGCGTCCACGTGGGCTCACATCGCCCCGCACGTCACTAACATCGAGAAGAAAGGGAGGAGACAGCGGATGCCCAACCAACGCCGGGAGGAGAAGGAGACATCGAGGCGAAGCAACGGAAAGCGAGAAAGGAGATGCAACACCCGATTTACTTTTAAAACATCCAGATGCAACACTTACCACATACGTCCAAAGACAAATAAAACACTTGAAACAAGCATATAAAACAATTGCAAAAATACATAAAAAATACTTGAAAACCATTATAAAACATACGCAACATCAGGATAAAACACCTGCAACATATGTGTGAAACATATGCAACATTCAATAAACACACTTGCAACATACGAATAGAAAAAACAGATGAAACATTGAGAACAGAAGCCTGCAACATACGTGTACAACCATTGCAACATCTGCAACATTCCCGATATACTTTTGCAACATCCGCACGAAACACTTGCAACGTACCTCTAAAACATCTGAAACACTTAAGATATACCTCTTAAAAATCTTAAGATGAATAGATTATTTGTTTTTTCTCAAAAAAAAATTACAAACATTTCCACAGAACGTCTAACCCATGTTGTCATACAAACATTAGAGTAACCCCTTCTAAAACACTCTTGATTGTTTTTCAAAAAGTTTCCAAAAGTTATTTTCTATAATTTTTTTGGACACTTATGAAAAGAGTAATTTAAAAATTTTCAGTGTCATTTTCTGTAAAATTCAGTTTGCCTAGTTGGTTTCGTATCATGACTTCATGAGCTCCTTCCGGAAAAAGCTCTGATGCGCGGAGTTGAGTTATGCAGGGCAGGGCAAATCGGAGATCCGGGCAAATCTAGGTGGACTGATAAGTGGGTATCCAGTATCCTATCCGTATTTGTCATGAGCTTGATTAATAGCATGATCCTTGCTCCGCCTTAGCAGAACCTTTTACATGATATAAGTGGAACATATTATATGGAGCAGCCCAAATAATTTTATTCCTTCACTAGAAAAAGAAAAAAAAAAGGTACAGATCGTTGCTCCCATCATATATAAACGTTCCCAGCTAGTAAAATAGGGGGAAAATAAGACAGATCTGGACTGAAACACGAACTGAAGACCGGGCAACTGCATGCATATTGTGGCGATCCTAGCCGGAGGTGGAGCGATTTGCCGGCGAGCACGCGCGGCCGTGAGGTCGGCGGCGCCGCCTCGAGCAGGGAGCACGGGAAGGGAAGAAAGGATTTGGTAGCTTGTTATTTCTCACTGTGCACCTAGCCACCCACACAGTGAGTTTAGTGAATTAACGATACATGGGCCTCGGCCCAGACGCGCCCAGCGGACTCATGCCAGCTTAAGGCCCAACATAACAGTCTTACAGCCCAGTACGCAATAATGAAATAAGCCTAACAGAGTATTCAAGAGGTTGTGACACATATACTCTATATGTTTAATGTTTTGGTAGATCCTAGTGACACAAGTGGTTCCTTGGATCGTCTTCAGATGGTCCTTTGCCCTTGTTGATGAAGCAGCGACGACCGGGCAACGTGCCGTGGCACCACACAGACATAGCAGACGATGTCCTTCCTTCTCTTTGCCTTGCTTATGATGGGCCGGGGAGAAACCCGAGTGATTCTCCAATGCTGCTGCTGCTTCTTCTTCTTCTTCTCTTGCCTTCTGTTCTTTGCGCAGCTACTTGACGAACACCTTTCCTCGGATTCAGCTGCGTGTACTGCTACATGGGACGAACTTGCCTCAGCACCGTCCTGCAGGATCGTGAGCTCCCGGAAGCTGCCTGCCAAAACTGCGACGGGGGAGGGGCGCTCTTGTGATGGTTGCGGAAGAGCGTGTATGGGAACATCCTCCTGGCGCAACTTCACCTCGCCGTCAACGATTAGGCTGCCACCGTCGTCTCTGCAAGTTACACCGGTTGTTATTCCTGCTTGCGCAACCTGCGTGTCGATTTAGACCTTATTTTGGTTCCCCAGTGCTACTAGCTAATTATCAGCAGAAGACTATTTTTTATAAAACAAACAGTATTAAAAAGGATGGAGCCCTGACAGACACTATACAGACATCGAAAAAATAGCCGCCTCAACAGGAACAGCAAAGTCCTCGCAGGCCGAAAAAAAAAGATGACCAACGAACATAAACCTTTCTTGGACACAAACATAAACCTTTCTTGGACACACTGGGTGTCTGATCCAAAACCGTCCACCGGTTGTGGACAGTGTTACTGTATCCCCAATTGTCTGGGCGTAGAACCAAAACCGGCCACCAGCAATCGGCTATTTTAGATCCATATGTTATTAATAGGTGGTGATAGTTGGTTAGAGATGCACGCAAGTATCCTTCACCAACTAATGAATTAATTGTTAGCAAAGTTAGCACCTCCACTTTGCCAATGAGTAACAAGTCTATTAGCACGTCAGTTTAGTTCTCCACTTACTAATTGATCTAGACATACATCTAATGTGTGTGGCCTATTTGCTTAGACATTGACTTTTACTGATGTTGCACAATATGGGCCTATTCGCTTTGGCTGAAAATAAGCGGCTGAAAGTACTGTTGGCTGATTTGTGGTGAGAGAAAAACACTGCTAGCTGGCTAAAAATAAGCGGCTGAAAGCTCAAGCGAACAGGCTGTATATCGGCTAATGCGCGACCAGAAACATCACGGACTACGTACAATTTGTTTACTAGCTATAGGGCATAGGCCACACTATTCATCAATTTTTCAATTAAGTTAATGTAACCATTTTTGTGGATAGGTTCCACCCGGATTGCACCTACCAACCGACAAGGCCAAAGAAGATGGACTCACACGGTCACACCTTTACACAATGCCGACTTGACATACTCCATGTGATCGACATGATCTTATAATGTGCTTATGTGCAACACAACAAGAACACTACCTGTTCGTTCCGGGGAAAAAAATAATATAATACAGTGTCAAAAAAAAAGATGTAATTCTAGTTTTAACTGAATCAAATCATCTTAAGTTAGCTAAACTTATGCAAAAAAATATTAAAATTTATTTTACCAAATAAGTAGCATATAAAATATATTATTTTAATAGACCTATTTGTGTCATAAATTGAGGTATTCTTTTCTAAAAACTTAGTTAAAATTAAAACAGTTTGATTTCAAATAAAACTAGAATTGCATTTTTTTTCCAGGACAGAGATGAGTAGCAGTTTGATTTTTACCGTTTCTACTATTAAGAAGAACAAATTGTTGTCTAAACTAACTGCTCTCTCTATTCCAAACTATATATATAAGACGTTTTGACTTTTCTACGTACATTGTTTCTACTGTGTATCTAGATACATAGTTTATATTTAAATATATAGCAAAAATAATATATTTAGAAAAACTAAAACGTCTTATAATTTAAGATACGTAAAAGGGCCGTCGCAAGAGGAAAGAAAACGTAAATGTTGGAATCAGATCCGTTGACGGGGTCGGTAGCGTGGAGAGGATCAAATGATTGACCCTTGTGCTGAGGCCGAACAGCGTGGGAACTCCAGACGACTGTTAGTCTGTTACTCTATGTTCTCCAGCATTATTGTCGTTGACTCGTTTTGGGGGAAAAAAGCAGGTGAAGTATTTTTTTAGACGTGAAACACAATTTTTAGTTAAAAACTTGATTCCAGATCTATATACATATCATGCATGGTTTTAAACAATAATAATTGTTGTATAGCTCTTTCTTTCTCCGAAATCACTGCTGTTAAGTTAATTATATGTAATATAAACAACCTTAGAACGACGTATATATAGAAGGATTTTTCATGACACTTGGGCCGACAGATTTGTTCCTGAGCACACACTGGGGTTGGTACCGACCGAGGAAGATGCAAATGACAGGAGCTCGTGAGCTACCGTACCTGTGCGCTGAGGCTGAATCCTCCCCGTCTGCCTCTGCCTCATGCCCATGCACTTCCTCAGCGCGGCCCTGCTTGCCAAACGCATACCAAAGACCGGAGCAACAATCATCAGCGGGGAGGAAAGAAGAAAGCAGCAGCAGCGAACAAAAAAAATCCGAGCTTGTTATTACGCAGTCCAGACTCCGGACCGTACCTGGACGCGGCGGCCGGTGGCGACGAGGCCGATCACGGGCACCAGGAGGATGTAGCGGTCGATCTCCTCCTGCGCAGCGCGCAGCTTCGCGGCGGTCTGGCCCCCCGTGAGCAGCTGGTAGAGGTAGCCCCTCGCCGCCAGATCCTGGCCGCAGGACCTGACGAGCAGGTATGCGCGGCGCAGCGCGTCGTCGAGCTGCTCCAGCGGGCGCCGCGTCTCCGGGTGCCGCCTCAGCCGGGGCAGCCGCTGGTGGAGCCTCCGCAGCAGGCCCTCCACGACGCGCACGTGCTCCGCCAGCTGCACGCACGCGTCGCGGTTCCGCCGCGCCGTCAGCGCCGCCTGCGTGATCATGGAGGCCAGCCCGAACGCTTCCACGCCCAGCAGCTGGAGCAGATTGCTGGCCCTCCCCACGCCGCGGCCATGGACGCCACGCCCGTGAGACCCTCACAGAAAACTATTGCTCTTGTAGTGGTAGTCTTCCACTTTGTCGGATGCGTTGATCAAGTGCGTCGTTAAAGGGCGCCACCGCGCCACTCAGACACGGAAAGGAAGGGCAGAGGAAATTTCAGCTGGTTTCTACTGCCTGCTACCGTACCTGAGCAAATCCGACCCGGCCTGTTAATCTTATTGATAGGGCCCTCGATCCAAGCTGGCCCAAAACATTTACCCTTTTATATTACTATATATAAAAAATAGCGAGCAGCCCTACACCACATGGAAAACGTGGTTAGCAATCTCAAACTTACTCTTAAAAAAATAGCAGGTGGCTCACCTGACCCAAAAAAACCAGGCCTGAAGTGGCATACAAGACCCTACGGGGCAACACTGTCGAGGAGTTAGTGTAGGAGAGAGATGGGATCGTGTGCTGCTCACCCATGGGCGGCGGCAGGGGTATGCCTGGTATTCATTGGAATACCCAAGATTTAGGTGAAAAAATAAATATACATAGAGCCTGTTTAGTTGGGTTCCTAACCCAAAAAGTGAACCAAAAAGTGCTACAGTACCTGTCACATCAAATCTTGTGGCACATGCATGGAGTACTAAATGTAGACGAAAGAAAAAACTAATTACACAGTTTAGTTGTAAATCACGAGACAAATCTTTTGAGCCTAATTAGTCCATGATTGGACACAAATTGTCAAATAAAAACGAAAAGTGCTACAGTAGTCGAACCCAAACTTTTTCACCAACTAAACAACCCCATAGTATACAAAAGTCAACAAACCAACTGGTAGCAGCAGAGCAGGCCAACGTGGTCAAGGCTCAAGCCACCGGCTGCGTGCGTACAGACCACTGCACCCGGTAAAGATTTCATTTTCTCTTGTCAAAAAAAAAAGATTTTATTTTCTCCTCTAATTCATTTGTTCTTGCTGCTGCTGTCCACTGGCTGCTTGCTACTTTGTTTAGTTTTTTTTCCATTTTGTTCTTTGTAAAATGTAATTCCTAGCATATTTGCACTAGCATATTTGCATTAATGTAGATGGAGAAGAAGGGTACTAGCTAGCATATTTGCATTATGGGAGAAAGCTGCAAAGCTGAAAATTGTAATAGCCTTTACTGTTTTGTAACCT